>JANHAO010010120.1:0-17912 GCA_026873985.1 Saraca asoca
AGCAAAACTTGTAACTGGTCCAAAAGTGCACGGATATCCCATATAGACCCATAAATTCCACATGGAATATTAAGAATAACTGTTCTATTTCATAAGAGCTTAGATATGTGATATATATATATATATATATATATATAGTGCCACCGTTGCAGTACGGCATCTAAGGCAAAGACTCGTACTTGGTTGACTTGACTTAGCTAGCCAACAAATCTACAGTGACCCATCAAAAAATATCAAACGATTTTTGTCTCAGTGATTTGTGGATGCTGCCATTTCTCCAAAAAATAATTTAAAGTTGATTTTGACTTGGCCTAAATTTATATGAATATTGATGTGTATAATAAATAGATGGGTTCATAATTTTATAAATATATAATAGTTTTTAACTTAATATGTCAAAATGCTAGCCATAAGAAAACATAAAACTTCCTTTGAAGAACCAAGTAAAGGCAAAGGCAAGAAACCAAGCCTACCTAACATTGTTGTCCTTCCTACAAAAAAGATTAATATGGGTAATTGGAAGGAGTTATTGTTGATTAGCACTTTTGATTGAAGTAGTTTAGCTTTTAATATTATAGATAGCCTATGGTATAAGGATGCTAACTATACCACATTTTTGTGCAACCAGTTGCTTCTCCTATTTGACCATGACTATGCTAAGGAATTCATTCTTGACCATGGCCTACAACTATATTGAAGGCTTCCATTTTAAATGGCCCATTATCTTGCCAACCTATTGGTTACCATTCCATCCTTTGCTCTGCATGAAAAGAAGTTGGCACCCTACTTCTATGGAAGAATTACAAAAAAATTTAGGGACAAAATTAAAGAAGGTGCTCAATCGGGATAAAAGTATTAGTGACCTAACCAATCGTATAGCAAAATTAGTAAAGAAGTGGGATGCTTTGCCTCACTGAAGTGAGGCATTGGCTACCAAATGAGATGCCCTGTGGTAGAAGAATGACAATCTAGCAAAGGAGCTGGAAGCTGAATGATAGGCTCAAGCAAATCTCAAGGTTGCTTTTTAGAAAAAACTGACAGTAATTGTACAGGAGGCTGAAGACTTTAGTACTGGGATTTACTAGTGCTATCAGCTAAATCTAACATGTTAACCCTAATTGTCACTTTAGATTTGTCTAAGCTTCAGTAGGACAAAACAAAGGAAGAGGTGCTGCAAAGCATGATTGAAAATTAAATTTGTCTTTTGGCTCTCTTTATTGTTGTTATTGTCATTGTTATTGTAAACATGTGTCTCTTAGCGAATTTAATGAATCTATCTTATTTTCATATTCTTGACATCTTAACCTAGGCTTCCAATGGGCCAATTCATTTAGCTATTTGCTTTATTTTCAAAATGTGAGCCTCCAACGAGCCAATGTCAAACAACCATGCTTCCTTTCACTATTGTCATATTTGACCTTTATCTGCACACGTTTTGACCAAGTTTGCCTTCCAAATACCCATAAGTTGCCCATCCTTATGATGACCAACACGCCCTTGAATTTTATTGATTGACTACCTCAGGTTGCCTCTTTCCAAGGAATTGACCATCTTAGGGCCTTTACTTTTCTAGAGACTTTCCCAACTCCTGGTATCTTATATTTCCCATGAGTATTAATTTTTACCTTGGCTATAATCTTAGCCACTCACTTTGGCTCTTTCTAGTTGCTAGATTTAGCCTGACTCTTTACATAAACTGGACCATCTATTTTATTAGCTATAACATTACTCCATTGTTATGGACTTTGGCTATTGTGACTTGTCCTTTCCTTCTTTGGCATTCTCCTTTAGCTCTTAATTGTGCCTTTTACTAGTGAGTTTCTTTGTATCCTCCTAATTTTATTTTCAGCTA
Organism: Saraca asoca; assembly: GCA_026873985.1. Taxonomy (NCBI): domain Eukaryota; kingdom Viridiplantae; phylum Streptophyta; class Magnoliopsida; order Fabales; family Fabaceae; genus Saraca; species Saraca asoca. The sequence continues at coordinate 1,853 of JANHAO010010120.1, forward strand.
CTATTTTTTGGTATATGCTAATAACAAAGGTCCTTTAAGGTTGCTAACCGGATCCATGGGTTCTAAGCAATCACCGAAGTTCTGTACCTAGGCACAGATAAAGCGAGAGTCTGCTATCCCTCTAACCAACCAACCAACCTAAGCTAGGACTGACAGTGACCTTAATACGTAGTTTATCCTCTCCTAACCATGCCCCTGCATCTTCCTGCTTAGACGAGAGGTTCCCAATGAGGGTTCCACCTTGAGCCTGAAGAATAGTATTTCTATTGATATAGACAATGTATGTTGGGACCTCCTATGCCATTTTTCAAAGCTTGACAAAGGAATTAAGTCCTAGGAGGAACTCTTTGAAGAGGTGGTAAAGGATTTGAAGTCTATTTCACATAGAGACTTCATAAGGGGCTGCTCAAAGCCATCTTCTATTTAAATTATAGTATTTGCTATTGTTCTTTTAATGTAAAGGCTATGCCGAAAAATTATATGAATTTATATTTTGATGCTTTTGCCCCCTGAATGACTGCATGTGCTTTTATTACATTTTAATGTTTTTGCATATTTGAATGCCTATATGATTTAATGCACTTGTTAATGCTACATGGCATACTTATGTTTTCAAGTACTTACAATTTGATTTGCTCGAAATTTTGTGTATACTAAGGGATTAGCCCGAACCAAGAGATCTGCTCAGATTTTGTTTACATTGGGCGATTTGCCTGTACCGAGAAATTTGCTTAGATTTTAATTACACCAGGGGATCTGCCCGAACCAATGGGTCTACTCAGATTTTGATTATACTAAGGGATCTATCCGAATTGAGGGATCTACTCGGATTTCAATTATAACTTTGCTTAGATTTTTTAGACATATAGGATGTAATTTTTCTTCATTCATCCATGTTGGATACACTAAATATTGCTCAAGCAGCTAAACTTATACATGATATTGTTTTAGATGTATAACATTCCATGTTCGGGGAATAGGTTTCCTTTGTATAGTTTCTAGGTGATAGGCACCATTAAGGAGGCTTTCCTGTACTTTGAATGGCCTTTCCTATGTGGTGGCCAACTTTCCTTGATTTTGTGCTTTTCATGGGCTATTTATCCTTCGTAGGACCAAATCTCCTTTTACAAAGGCTTTGCTCCTTATTCTTTTATTTGCAACTTTGGCAATCTTTATTTTATAGCGTTCGTTCCATAATTGAGCTACTTCTCTTATTTCAACTAGCATATCTAGTTCTTTTCTTCTTCTCTCTTCATTTTTCTACCGTTCATACCACTCTCTTCTTTTAGAACACTGCCCCAATTTGACAAGGAGCATGGCTTTGCTTCTATAAGTGAGCTTGAAATGAGTTTCATTGGTAGCTGAGTGCACAGTGGTTCTGCATAACAATAAAACACTTGTAACTCTTTGGCCCATCTTCCTTTTGCTTTAACTAGCCTTTTACATAATCCTTCTAGAATGATCCTATTTACTACTTCAGCTTATCCATTCTATTGGGGATGTTCAACAAAAGTAAACTTTTGCCTGATTCCTAACCTTCATTTCAAGGCATGTGAGACTTTTTACCTTTGTATAAGATATGAAAAGAAGAATACACCTTTGATAGAAATCTTGAAAGTCACTATTAGCAAACTATTTCTCATTATCTGATATAATTTTGGCTGGGAGGCTATACATGAAAGACATTGTTAGCAAGCTTCTTATAGCAAAACTTATAGCTTCAGAAATTTTACCTACACATGATGTTTTTCCAAACAAATTTTTGTACATTATTTGATATTATGGTTACAAGGGGTTCTACCTCTATCCATTTGGTGAAGTAGTCGACCATCACTATCATATACTTTAGCTGGCCAGGAGCTGTTAGGAAAGGTCCCCACAAATCAATGCCTTATTGGTCAAATGGCTATGGGCAAAGATGGACATCTACTTAATGGTTAGCTACTTCTGAACTTTTGCAAATCTTTAGCATTTCTCACAACTTTGTACTAATTCTAAAGCTTCTTGTCTTATTTTTAGCCAAAAATAACCCGACCAAATGACTTTTAGTGCAACAATCATTATTGCCATATGAGACCCACAAATGTCCTCATGAGTCTCCCTCAAAATATAATTAGCTTCACTCGACCAAAGACATCATAATGCTGGAAGAGAGAAACTTTTCTTATACAATTGCCTTTCTTCCACAAAAAAGTGTCATTCATCCTTTGACCTTTTGGCTTTGCTTTTATCCTCTAGCGACTGCCCTTCTTCCAAGAACTTTACTATCGAAGTTAGCCAAGAAGATTCTTACTCTTTGCACATTTCCTTATCTGTACATAAAGCTTGCAAGGTCTCCTAAATTAGCATTCTATTATTCATTACTGCTTTAGTGCTTGTCAGCTTGGCTAATGCATTTACATGCTCATCTTCTTCCCTTGGGATCCTTTAGCTTAAACCTGAATTGTTCAAACAAAGCCTTAGCAACGGTTGCATATTTTGCTAATGTTGGCTTTTTTACTTCATAATCCCCTTTAACTTTAGCAATTACCAATTGAAACTTACTCAAGACTTTCAGTGACCATGCCTCAACTTCCTTGGCTAACTTTAGCCTACTATGAACGCTTCATACTTTGCCTAGTTGTTCATTGCTTTAAAATCAAACTACAACGAATACTTTAAAAACAAGTTTGTGAGTCCTTCCAAGATTACCCCTGCTTCACTACTTTTACTATTTGATGAGCCATCAACATACAATGTCTATGCTGGATCATCCACCCCATGCTCTTTTTCCTTTGCCAATTTAACCATAAAGTCTGTAAATACTTACACCTTAACTACCTTCCTTGCTTCATATATAAGCCCATATTCGGACAATTGTACTAGCCAAGGGACCAATTGTCTTGCCAAGTTAGGCTTTTGCAAAACCTGTTGCACTGAAGCTTCTATTTGAATAATAGCTTGATGGCTTTAAAAATAAAGCTTTAATTTTTGAGATGCTATCAGTAAAGCAAAGGCTAATTTTTCTATCTTCTAAAACCTCACCTCAATGCCATGCAGTGTATAACTTATACAGTATATAGGTCTCTGCTCTTCCTTAGTTTCCCGAGCGAGAAATGAACTTACTACCTCTGTTGTCACTACTAAGTATTTGAACTATGTTTCCCCTAGCTTTTGCTGAGTAAGTATGAGTGGTGTGGCCAAATATGTTTTTAATTCTTGGAAGGCTTATTTACATTCATAAGTCTATTCTAAATTTTTAGCATTTTTAAGTAATTTAAAGAAAAGAGCATATTTCTCAATTAACTTGGATATGAAACATGCTAGGGCCGCAATCCTTCTATTAAGCACCTGCACTTCCTTCACTATTACTAGGCTTCTCATGTTGATTATAGCTTGGCACTTGGATAGGTAGGCCTCATTAACTCGCTCTATGATCATTAAGCCTAGGAATTTACCAACCCTCACCCCAAACACACACTTTTTTAGGTTTAGCCTCATATAAAACTATCTCACAGTCTTAAAGGTTTCCTTCAAATCCTTCCAGTGTTGTTTCAAGCTTCTTGATTTAACAATCATTTCATTCACATAAACTTCCATGTTTTTTCTAATCTGATTTATAAAAACCTTATTCATCATTCTCTGGTAGGTTACCTTGGCATTTTTTAAATCGAATGACATGACCTTGTAGCAAAATGTTCCTTGATTAGTAATGAATATATTTTACTCTTATTTTTAGAATGCATTCTTAACTAATTGTACCTTAAAAAAACATCTCCAAAGCTTAAAATTTTGAAGCCAGCAGCACTGTCCACCAACTGATCAATATTTGAAAGTGGGTATGAGTCTTTAGGGCAAGCTTTGTTAAAATTAAAGAAGTCAACACACATTCGCCACCCTCTTGAAGCCTTCTTTACTGAGACCACGTTTGCCAATAGGTAATGTGTGAAACCTACCTAATAAACCTTATATTCAACAACTTTTTGTTTCTCTGGCCCATGATTTCTTTTCTTCTACTGAACGGGCCTTAAACTTAGGTTAATTAAAAGTCTGTGACAAGCCATCTTTGGATCAATTCCTGGATATTAGCTGGTGCCTAAGCAAACACTCCAATCTTTGTAGAAGTTTTACCAGTCAATTCTATTCATCTTTCTGCAAATCTACCCTAATTCACTATTCTCTCATCATTATCCCTAAAGATCCTTACTTCTGCCATGCCTGAACTTGGCTTTGGAAGGCTAGAATTATCTTACTAAATGTCTAATAAGGCAGAATCCACCATTTGACATTTGCCTTTAGCGTTCACTATCGGTCCTATTGTATTAATGCTTTCTTGGAGTTTGGCCAAGCTTGCCATATAACACTTCTGAGTGACTTGCTAGTCAGCTCGTACCTCCTAATGCCTCCTTCTGTTGGGAATTTCATTAACAAATGGGGGTGGGAACAATAACACTTGCCTAGTTTAATGATGCCTTCCCTAAAATAGCATTGTAAACACTATTTGGGATAGCCACCATGAGGAATGTAATGTCCAAAGTTTTTATCAATAGCCGAGTTCCCAACATCAATCTTAAAGTAACAATTCTTTCTATTTGGACTTGTCCCCCTGTGAGACTAACTACAACACCTATATAAGGTTTAGACATATTCCTAGGATTATTCAAAGCATATGTAGCATGCAAGTATAAAATATCAGCGAAACTTCCCTGATCAACAAGTATACGTTTGACAATGAAATTATGTAGTAGAGCCAAAATCACCATTAGATCATTATGATCCCTGTCAATATCTCTAAAATCTTGTTCCGTGAAATAAATTAACTTATAATGTTCTTTCCTTCTACTGCTATAACCACCTACAAATGTCTTTTTCTAACATTCCTAGATGTTCCTCCACTAACAAAACCACTAGTAATTATCTCCATTGTTTCTAGGACAAGGGAACCCATTTATCATCTGTTTAACTGGGTCGAGGAGATCGCTCTCTCTCTCTCCCTATTTTCTTTCTTCCCCTCCCCCACATGAAATTTTTTATACTTTGACTGATGGTCACATCTTATAAGCATCTCAATTTCATCTTTCAAAGTAACTCATTCATCTGTGAGATGCCTATAGTCTCGATGGAACTTGCAAAATTTTGACTTATTAGTTAAGGGTATTTGCATTGGTTTTGCGAAGAGAATTTCATTAATTCTACTATTTGAACATCCTACACAATACTACTGATTAGTGCATTCAATAGTTTGTATTTGTCAAATTGGCCTTAGGGAGGACCTCTATCTCAATCTGAAGGTTGCTATCCAGAAGGTAAATTTTTAGATTATGCTCATTCAATTTGGTACCGAGCAAGTTCCTTTTCCTCCACATTGATGTATTTTTTTGAATGGACTAAGAGTTTTGAGGGGGAAATGGCAGGGTAATTAGCTAATGAAAAAGAGAAATGGCCTAACTGAGGGCTTACATTGATTTAATACACGGCCACTCCCTCATTATGATCCTAAATTTCCAGGGCCAATGTATTGAAATGAATCAAAGTTGCCATCCTTGTTGAAAGTTAACCAAGTGATTGACGTCTATTAGGGTGTGCCCTACTAGTGGCAAAATACATAAAAAAATGCATCAGTCAATTGTTTAAAATTACTAATCAACTACTTCAACAAAGTTGTGAACCTTGTAGAAAAAGCTTTGCACATTATAGCATCTGGAGTGCTGACAACAACATTGACACTTGAAAGGGCTCTAGGTGCTTTTGTGAATCATTTGTGCCATCATGAGGTCTATGTAGGATGGGGACTTGAAGTGAGTAGGTTATGGAGTAGCCATCACAGCCAATAAGAAAGGGTGGCTTTCTTCCCAGTAGGAGGACAATGGTCTGGATGTTTGGGTGAGCTTTATAGTGGGGTTCATTAAGTAGTAAGGCTAGTGAGTGTGAGGGAGATTGTGGTGGACATCTACTATATGCGATGGGGCAAAGGAAATATTTAGGACTAAAGGTCTAATCAGTGTTTGGATTTAAGAGGTTTGAGGGAATGTGACACAGAGAGTAGAGGTTAGGTGTAGGTAAGCAATTCCTTGTTAAGGAGCAATAGTAATTACAAAGAATACCAACAAGAGAGGTGGTGCCAGTAATAGAAGTTAATGTTTAGAAAGAGATTAGGGCAGTATCAACTGAGGTGTAAGTGTAGTAGTCAAACTAACTTCCCTAAGAATAGGGCTCAAAGGGCTAAAAGGCAGTAGAGGTAGAGTTAATTTTGCTTGGGCATGACGAAAAGCATTAAGCTCCTCCCTGAGCTAATGAACCTACTCCACTAGATTGTCACATTCCTATTCAACCATTATCCAACAAACTAATTGTAACACTATTAAGGATAAGTGAAATATTAGTGAGTAGGCCAATATGTTAGTTTATGAGAAAACAAAACTAGAGAACTAAGGGAGTCATTTAAAAAAAATCATAAGTTGAAGAACTAAGAAAGTACTTCAAGTAAAAGTCAACAAATTTAAGGAAAGGGACATGTTAAAGTTACTCAAGCTAATGAGAATAAATGAAAGGTAGATAAGTGTCAATTTTTAACAAAAATTGTACACTATCAAAAAGATTACCTAAATGATATATATAAAGTCTGATATGAAAAGAAAGTTAAAACTTTTTGCTATGTTTTGAATGTTAGAGTTTTTTCTTATATTTGGTGGCTCTATTTTAATGTTACAATTAATGTGTCAAATATAATATATTGGACTTAAGTGTACTTATTCATGGCATAAATTTTTTATTCATATATCCAAAGAAAGCTTAGTGAATAATGCGATTTTTTTAAATCTAGATTTTATTGATCTTAATTATGTGTGGATTGTATTAAGGAAATATAAATCAAACATAGTAAGATAAAGTCACAAGAAGTACCCAACTTCTTAAAATTATACACACTAATTTATGACGATCTTTGATGTTTCATGTTTGGGGATAAAATTTTTTTAACACTTTTATCAGTGATTTTGACAATACTGTTATGTTTATTTAAGTCATGAAAGATAGAAACTAGTAAATGCTATGGAGATGTATGTAAATTAAGGTAAATAGACATAACAGTAAAAATTGTAGGTTTTGATAGAATTGGTAAATATTATTGGAAATAAAATGAAACAAGATAATGTCTTGTTTCATTTGTAAAGTTCCTTGAACATAAAGTATATTCTCTTTAATATCTATGATTTCTGCGAAGGTTATTTATTCAAAATCCTATATTTATTTTTTCTATGATTATGTACATAAAGTTTGATGCATAAGAAAGAAAAACTAACACTCCAAATATCAATGATAATTAAATCAAAACAAGTAGAAGTTGAAATATTGTTGGATGAAAAAGGTAAAACATAATGCTTAGTGCATATAGTGCGAATACATTTATTAGAAAAAATATGAGTGTTTAGTTCCTTTAAATTTGGTATCAAAGATGCATCTAGATGTTCCAAACACTAATGCCATATGTCAATGGAAAATGATGGAATAACAAAAATAGCACAAATAGGAGTATTTGATAACTATAAATATAATCCATTGTGCTCTTTACCTACCTCAATCATGTATTTCATCTATAGGTCCTAAAAAATGCACAAGTCAGAAAGAAAAGTTACAAAACAAGTTAGAGATTTTGTAATTTTGCTAACAAGTAACAAATTAAATTTGAAATCACACATATGAGAAACATTGAAAAAAATTAAGTGAAGGAGTCAGTTGAACTCGTTTATTAAATAAGTCAAGCTTAAGTTTGTTCATTTATTGAATGAAAAAGTTTGAACCATTATAATTTGACTTGACTCATTTACACTCTAAATCATGACCTTTTCAATTAAATTATTCAAATATACATATTTATAAGTTTAGAAAACTTGTTTGACAAATAATTATAATTCTAGTATTGCAAAAAACCTAATTTAAATAAGAAGTTAAAATAAAAAATAATCATTAATTGATGATCAAATTCCAACACCAATATTTGCATCAATTGATAATATTAGATTGCCTTTAACATAAAATTAAAATTTTAAATTTTGGTCTTGTTAGCTAGTGATCTCATTCGTATACATATTGTATTTTAATGACAATGTGCCCGATTTTGGTAGAGCTGATGGGCAAAAAAAAAAAAAAAATCGAAAGAGGCCAAATGTTAAATTTTTTTTAACAAAATATATAATGTTTTTCAACTTTTAAATAGAAGAATACAAAATTAATATAAAAAAATAAATACATCAAAAATTTTTACAATATGCTCTTACATGCAGTGCACCTTCCTCCAATACTGTTTAGTGATAGAATGTTCCATCAACAATAACAAATGCTATCCCATTCAAAATTTGGCTTTATATTATATATAATTGACAAAATAATGTGAAATCATGCACAAAAACGGTCAGAAAGTAGCCCTTTGTAAGCTTTCAAGCATGAAGGAATTATTAATAGGGTACAGTTATTTCCCAACTAATTATTATGGAATTGAATTGGAGAGATTGCTTCAGGTGTATTTCTACAATTCCTTCGCGGCTACTTCCTTGATGGGGTATTGATAGGAACTAAGTGGTGAATGTTGAATTTGAACCCTTTGTAAACAAAATAAAACCAAAGTTTTGAAAATGTGAGTCCTTCAGTAAGGGATTTGGTCCCAATAGAACGAATTTCCATAGAATGAGTGAGAAGTTTGGATAATTTATATAAGGTCATAGATTAATGAGCAAAATGCTTTTCCTGTAATATTACATGAAAATTAAATATAATCTCTTTTTTAATTTAAAATCTTATGTGTTACTCCTGTTAAGCATATTTAGTTAAAAATATTTTTTAAATATTTGTTTATTTGGTTAAATTAAGATTTTTAAATAACTAATGTTTAATGATTAGAATCTCCTATCTAATTTTTTGTGTTTTACTTATGATGTTTGAGTTAGAACTTTTTTAATTTAGCATATATATTTTTGTTATTTGAAACCAGTTATAAGAAAACTAGCATGCCCAAGTATGTAAGCATAGTAAAAACAAGGATTGTACCTTTAGCCATTGTCATAAAATTTAAAAACAAGGATTTTACCGTTAGCCATTGTCATAAAATTTCATTGTGTTTTCAAGTTTTTAGTAGAGCAAAGAACCTTTTACTTGTTCAAAATTCCTCAGAGATGATATAAGAGCCAAGAATAGCTAAGTCCAAGACCCTTTGCAGCCTTCTAAATATATAAAAGCCAAAACCAACATCATCCCATCAAGACATGATTACCAGTGAGGAAAAGGGCATTCATTCTAGATATGGACCATTAAATGTGTGCTCAAATCATAGCTGAAGAGAGTAAATGGAGGAAGTGAATCAAAACTAATGGCAACTATTTCGAGTAATAGAAAACATGGGAATCAATATTGAGTAACCAAAATAGGGGAATCAATGAAGGTAGTACATGTTATTTATAACAATACCTATAATGCATAAATTCATCTACTTAAATGAAGCAACAAAATACACGAATCAAGATGATAAGTCCTCTAAGAACAAATATTTTTTTCCTTGTATCAATATGTATTTTGTAACTTAATGATCACTTTGTTTTCTTTAATTCTCAAATAGCTAAATGTTTGATGTCGATGTGCTTGCTTCAACTCTAATTTTTATTATTTTTAGCCATAAAATCATAGTTGAATTGTCCTAGAATATCCTCAATGACCTAGAAATAGAACTTATAATTCTATGCTTAAAAATGAAACTCTTCAGCCATACACCTCATGAAGTAGCCTCAAAATAGGAGATAAACTCAACTTCCATGGTAGATGTAGCAATCAATAATTGCTTCACACTCCTCCAAGACATGGCTCTGGCAGCGAGCATGAAAATATAACCTGATGCTAATTTCCACGAATCAACACAACTAGTGAATTTTGAATCAAAATAGCCAGCTACTTTTAGATTGTTAGTACACTTGTAAGTAAGTATATAATCTCTAGTCCCTTTTAAGGATTGCATTACTTTCTTTGTAGTGCTCCTGTGATTATACAAACCTGAGCATACATGAAGCTTCCTACAGTAAAAGCATATGGAATGTCTCACATACATTTCCTCTCTAAATTATTTTTGGGACATTGATTCAAACTGAATCTATCTCATTTTAGAATAAGCATCACACTCGATGAACAATTCTTCATCCTAAATCTCTCTAAAACCTTATTAATATAGGTTTCTTATGATAGGCCTAAAGCATGACAAGATCTATCCCTGTGGATCTTAATGTCAATGACATAAGATGCCTCACCCATATCCTTCATATCAAAATTTCTAGAGGGAAATTGTTTTACCTTATATAGCAACCCTTTATCATTGGTTACAAGTAAAATATCATTTACATACAACACAAAGAAGGAAGTTTTACTCTCACTAACCTTCTGGTATACACATTAATCCATGATATTCTCTTCAAAACCAAATGAAGAGATAAGATCATGGAATTTTAAATACCACTAACGGGAGGCTTGCTCTAGCCTAGACTTTATAAGCTTGCAAACCAAATGCTTGCCATTACTATAGGAGAATCCTTCTAGTTGTTTCATATAAACCTTTTCCTCTGGATCACCATTGAAAACATATTTTTCACATCCATTTGATGTAATTCTATATCAAATTGAGTTACTAATACCAAAATAACACTAAAGGAGTCTTTCTTTGATACAAAAGAAAAATTCTCCATGTAATCGATTCCCTCCGGTTGAATGAATCTCTTAGTAACGAGTCTAGCTTATATGTTTCAATGTTGCCTAATGAATCCTTCTTGATTTTAAACACCTATTTACATGCAATAGCCTTTTACATAAGTAGGCAACAAAATAAGATCCCAGACTCTATTAGATATCATAGAACTCATCTCATTCCTTATGGCATCATACTACAACTCAAATTTCGTGCAACTCATGGCTTATGAAAGTGTTTGAAAGTCATCTACAGCTTTAACATTGTAGTCAGACTTTTATAAGTACACAACATAATCATTAGGTATTGTTAATGTTCTATCTCTAATTGACCTTTTTAATGTTGCATCATCATCCTCTTGAAAAGGATGGTATACAACTAGTACTAGGTTCACTAGATTATCATTAGCAACTTGTGGAATCTCAGTGATTGGCTACCTAACACTCATTTGGACTTGAAGGGTGTTATATAGCTTAATCCTTCAATCATTTAAGGTGGAAATGTAATCACTCCCACTAATCAAGTCATTCTCAAGAAATTTCACATTTCTTGATTCCACAAACCTTGTGCTATAAGATAGATAATAAAGCTTATACCCTTTAGACCTTTTAACATATCTAACAAAATAGCCGTTAATGATACTTACGTCCAACTTCTTTTCTTATGAATTATAGACCCTTACCTCAAACATGCATCCCAAATGCATATATGTCGTAAACTTGATTTCCAACATTTCCATACTTTGAAAGGCATTTTTGGAATGGCCTTAGTTGGAACCTGGTTTAATACATACACAATCATCTAAAGGGGTTTAGTCTACTAGGACTTATGAAGTTTGGAGCTGCTAACTATACTTTACACCATGTCCAACAAAGTTGGGTTTCTTCCTTTTGTCACACCATTTTGGTAAATGGTCCAGAGACCCAAGCATAACGTATTAAGCTATTATTCCATTCTTTTAAAGAAACCATGCAAAATGAATCAGGTGTTTATCCATCTTCAATGTACCTATTATAATATTTTCTACCTCTATCAGATCTTAGGATCTTTATTTACCTACCGCACTGTCTTTCTACCTCTTCCTTAAATATCTTAAAGGAATCTAATGCCTCATTCTTATTATGAAACAGGTAGAGGTACATGTATAATGAATAATCATTTATAAAGGTGATGAAATACCTCTGACCATATGCATTCATGTCTTGACTGCATATATCTATATGCATGATCTCTAATAAATCCAAACTCCTCTTGGCATATTTCTTTGACTTGTTAGTCTATTTTCCTTTAATGCAGTATATGTAAGTGTCAAAATCTATGAAATCTAGAGTACTAAGTACTCCATCATTCATTGACCTTTTAATCCTTTCTAAAGAAATGTGCTTTAGTCTATGATGCCACAATGTAGAGAAATTTTCATTCATAATACTTCTTTTAATACCAACATTTCTCGCATAAAGGGTATTATCTCGCAGGTTAATTTGAAAAAGATCACCAGACATAAAACCACTACCAATAAGTTCAGATTTATAATATAATTTAAAATTTTCATTTGAAAAATTAAATGAGAATCCAAGTGGCACAAGTTTTGAAACAGAAATTAAATTCCTTGAAAAACTAGGTATATAGAAGATCTTTTTCTAATATAATAGAAAACCACTATTAAGAACTAAACGATATGTCCCAATAGGCCCCACAGGTGAGCTCATCTCATTTCCAGAATAGATGTTTTTCTCATTTCTTAGTGGCTTCCTATGGTTTAGGAATGCAATTCTTTAGTAGCCAAGTCTTAAACTTTGCGCATCCCATCTTCATGTGCCCTTTCTTTTTATAGAAAAAGCACTTGACTTCCTTCTTGAATTCAATTTGGGTGGGTACTTTACCCTTTCACTTCTGCTTGGCTTGGTTCTTGATCTTTCCTTGTGTCACAACAAGTGCACTCTAACCCAATTCTGTCAATAGTGTACCCTCCTCTTTGACACGCATGGTCAAAAGTTCATTAATAGACCATTTGTCTCCATGTGTGTTATATAAAACATTAAAAGGGTCATACTATTTTGGAAGTGAGTTCAAAACAAAATGTACAAGAAAAGACTCCAATATTTCAACTTCAAATGCCTTAAGCTGAGCTGCTATATCCCTCATTTTCATGATGTGATCACGAACACCATGAACCCCAGTAAGATTCATTGATGATAATCATTAAAGTGCTGGCTAGGGCTTTATCTGAAGACTCAATTGTTCATCTATAGCTTTCAATAATTCCTTAACAATGTCACACGCACTGATTAAATCATGTATACTAACAAATATTTTGATCTTTATGTACATCATGTTGAGGCGATTGAATCACTCCTAGCATTTATAAAAATTAATTACAACTTTTGAGTTAGTGTCATTGGTTTTAGGTTGTTCTTCTTTCCTAATAGCATAATCTATATCCATCCACCCTAATTGGAGGTTAATTCTCTTTTTCTAGACTTTATAGTTATCACCATTAAGGTTGGAAATATCATTTTGGATATTTGAGGGGTTTACAGATTGAATAGCTGTAATAAATAAATAAACAGACAAGCTTACATTAAAATTGAGGCAAATATAAATTGCATAAATTACTTATGTACATCATGTATCCAAAATTACAAATAAAAACTACTTGTATGCTAAGTTTTTATTCAAAACTTAGACTAAATGATAACACTAACAAATTTTGTTCCTTCTTAATCCATATGGGCAAATTAAGAAGGAAAAAAGTTTGCTATTTCATCCTAATTATAGATACAAATATGAGAAAAATTTCAGTGAGATAAAATTTATCATATTTCATATGCATAATTACAACTGATGTCTTATACTATATGTAATTTTAACCCCAAATATATATAATTTAGCTTAATTAGAGATGCTGTGGCCAATCTCTAATTTAAACAAACGTATATAATTCATAAGACATCAAATAAAGCATAATTTTTAAGCAATTTTCTTATTTTCTATAAATAGCATCTTTATACATTGAAAATGCAAACAAATAATACATTTATAAATTGTATTATTCGAACAATAATAATAAAACAAATTCCAAAACAGTAAATATATTCCACAAATAGTTCATCTCAATATTTCTAGAATATGAGATGAAATAAAAAAGGGGGGGAAATGGAATTAAAATCAAATATAAAATACATTATTATATTAATTGAGAAGATTCCATGGACCAATTGGTACAAGGTGTCTTTCGCTACTTGGTTGGCACAGGTTCAAAACCCACACACTACAAGCCTTTTTTTTATTTTTTTTAATCTCTTTCAATCTCCAGTTAGGTCTATCTCAAGTTGACCTAATCCAAGATGGATCTAATTCGATGATTGGCCTTTTTCTTAGTCAAGAAAGCTTAATTTTAGACAATTTAAAAGTCAAAGTATTCAAGATTTCACTTCCTACATTTGCATGAATTTAGTTTTCTTAGAAAGCATGAAAAGCAAATTCAATCAAACATTCAAATTTCAGCCAAAACCAAAAATAAAAGAAAACAGTAAAAACCAAGCAAGACAAAGACATCAAAAGGCTTTGATACCAATTGAAAGTTGTTAAAAGAAAACTAGCATGCCTAAATATGTAAGCATGATAGAAACAAGGATCATACCTTCAACCATTACTATAAAATGTTATTATGTTTCCAAACTTTAAATAGAGCAAAAAACCTTCGTACTTATTCAAAATTCCTCGAAGATTGTGTAAAAGTCAAGAATAGCCAAACCCAAGACCTTTTGCAACTTTCTAAATATATATAAGTTAAAACCAACATCATCTCATCAAGATGTGAGTGCTAGCGAGGAACAGGAAATTTGTACTAGGTACAAACCACTCAATGAGCACTCAAATTATAATTGAAGGGAGTAAATGGAGAAAGTGAATCAAAACTAAAGACAATCATTTCAAGTGACCAAAAACAGAGAAATCAATACTGAGTAACCAAAAACAACGGAATCAGTACTGAAGGAAGCCGTTTCACAATATTTATTTGTGAATTTTTTTTATTTGTTAGATCTGCATTGAAATTTTGAAAGTATTTTTGTTAAGATGAGTCCCATTGTTTTTTGTTAATTTTTTTGATATGAATGCTATTTTTTATGGTTTATTTATGATATATGATCTTATTTTTTTTGTACGATAAAAATGATTTTTTTTAACAAGCAAGCAATTGTTTATATAATTTTTCTTGCTTGATAAAATTAGATGATGAAAATACTTATAATTGGTAATAAGATTTTTGCTGTCAAACACACCTTTTGATAAAAAAAACAATGGATTTATTCTTGATGCAAGAAGAGAGTTTAAATGGATTTATTCTTGATGCAAGAAGAGAGTTTAAATTATGCAAGATAAGTGTTTTTTATATTAATTAATCAAATAATACCAAAATAGCTCTTTTAATAAGCGGCAGAGCCACATTAATGGAGTGCGTGTGCAAATGAATTTAATGGTGATGTTAGGATGAATAATTGTTTAGTTACTTAGATTGAGAGAAATGCATTTAATGATATTTACAATGAATTAATCATTCAATAATTTTAACATATAAAATTCTATTGATACCAATTAATTATGATATGTGACTTTCTTTTATCCCACCCTTTTATTGTGTATTGATATTAGTATATCAATATTGTTATGACAAAACTTCTAATGTTATAAATTTGAAAGGTTTTACTTTAGTATATATTAAAAAATTTTATTTTCACATATTATTGCAACTGTGGTAAATATTGTTCATATTTCTTTTATAAAAAATAAGTATATAAATTTGCGTCCATTTGTTTTGAGTTCTTGAATCCGTTAGTATTTTTAATGGAGAACTAATAAAAAAATTAATATGAATTTTTTTATCCAATTTTATAATTGAAGAAGAAGTTAAATGTAAAATTTTTAAATAATAAAAGATAAATATAATTTTTATATAGCTTAAAAAATATGAATCTTTAAGATTTAAAGCGTTGTGATTAAATCCACGTTTGATTTTTAGTAAAATTTATTGGATAAATTTTCCTCCCCCCACGAATAGGTTCCTATTTTACTCCCCTTCCTGATTAATGATTTCTTATGTATCAAAAATAAAGAAATTAAAATACCAACGTTTTCACTTCACCGTCCAATCTCATATGTGAACGGATTCTTCCTGAATTTGAAATCAAAACACGTAATTGCTCCAAATCTGCTGATCCCAAATTCCACGTGGGATTTTACCAACAAGAATAATTGTCCTATTTCATATTCCCCACCTGTAAGGGAAAGACTTGAGTTGGCTTCACTCAGCTAACACAGTGACCCATTAAATAAGAAAAATTTTAATCATTCGTAGGTAAA
>JANHAO010010121.1:0-17904 GCA_026873985.1 Saraca asoca
TTGTTTGTGGCTGAGTTTTGATTAGACTCATTAATCATTTTCAAGGATTCTTGCTTGTGATTTTAAGCCATAGAAATGATTAACAATTGAATGAACATTTAGTAATCAAGGAGGCATTAATCTCAAGTTGATTCCCTTAGCTGATTACTTGTTTATTTCTATTTTCGGTTCTATTTTGTATGTTTTCTGTTAGTGTAGTTGTAGTTTAGTTTCCGCCAACCCTCCCATTTCCAACTCCTAATTAATTGATATCATCCACAAATGATCTTTGTGTTCAACCTGGTATTACTCTATGCTACAAGTAGAGTAGTGCAATTTAATTTTATAAATTTCTAATTTGATCGACCGAGACAATCGAACATCATTAGGCTTTAGAAATATAATATTTAATTCTTATATTGTATTATAAAACCTTAAATGCTCTGTCAATGTTGGGTTTTATAGTATAATACTATATAGACAATTGCAGTATATATTTTTATAGGAAAATTTGAAACATGATCAAGTTTTTACATGTATTATATGAGTATCTATGATTAATTTCATAAATAATTTTCTTTAGCTTCTTTGCCTTTACAATTGACTTGGATAAAAACATTAAATAGGACAAATTATTAAGACTGAGCTGAATCTTCAAAATTTTATTTAGTGATTATCAATTTGGACCCAACATTGAGAGAAGAAAAGCCAGTTATAAATGAAGAATTTACAGCTGAACAAATAGCCCAACATGAGAAGTGGACACATTCAAATAGAGTGCATTTAATAGTCATACAATATACAATGAAAAAGACTATTAAGCAAAGTGTTCCCATGTCTCAAAATGGTAAGAAATTTTTTGACTCTATTACTAAAAAATATATAAAGTTTGACAAAGTCGAGAAAGGACACTACCTCTCATTGCTTGAAAAAGGCAACTTATAATGGTATTAGTAGAGTATGTGAATACATAATGAAGTTGGTCCACTATCATAACAAGTTGGAAAAGTATAAAAGTTAATTTGGGAGACAGATTTATAATCTGAGGTGCATTAGAGCCCTTATTCGCCTAGTTTGATATTTTGAAGACATCCTTTAATAGTCAAAAGGATGAATGGACTATCAATATAGTCTCACTTATTAGTCAAGCTAAAAGGAACATGAAAAAGGGAAAGATTTAGGCAACTAATTTTGTTTCCCATAGTTTCATTTGAGAATAAGGAATCAAAGCATATAAAAAAGATAACAAAATCAAAACCACTTATAAGAAGAAGAAGAAGAAGAAGAAGAAGACTAAAATAGGTGAATAGCATCACAAGCCCAAAAACTCTCAGTTCAAGGTAAATTGTAAATTTTGCAAGGAATGTGGGCATAAAAAGTTAGACTACTTCAAATATAAGAAATGACTTAAAAAGAAAATGAAAGGTAACTTTCTAACTCTAGCATGTTTTGAATCAAATATTGTTGATGTATCTTCAAATACTTGGTGATTAGATACTGGTGCTACAATTCACGTAACAAATTCTTTGTAAGCACTTAGAAATATGAGGAAACCAAACGATGAAGAGCTTATAGTCAACCTTAGAAATGGTGACAAAGTGCAAGTAGAGCAAATGAGAGCTATTTCTTTAATTTCATATTCCCGTTACATTTTGAAACTAAAAGACATTGTTTATGTATATTCCATGAAAAGGAATTTAATTTTTGTTGTTGCTTTGAACCATGATGGATAGTTTTGTAACTTTAGTAATGGCAAAATTTCAATTTCTTTATAATTCCTTTGTTGTTGGTCTTGGTTTGTTGCATGATGGATTGTATAAAATAAGCTTGGACCTTAATTTTACTAATCCACTTAACATTGTTAGTAGTAAGAAGAGGGATAGAATTGATGAAAGATCCCCAATGGTATAACATACATGCTTGGGGCATATATCTAAAGAGCATGATGTATAGACTAATAAAAAGAGGAGTTCTTCATGATTTGGACTTATCAAATTTTAACACGTGTGGATTGCATCAAGAGAAAGCTCTCTACTAGAGTTAGAAAGGGCACGAGAAGCAAAAAACAAAATGTTTTAAAGTTAATCCACACAACATTAATGGGTTGATTATACTTAGTGTGATAGGTGATTTTAAATACTTTATCACCTTTATTCTAGATTTGGATGGATAAAGTTATTAAGTGAGAAATCTAAATCATTAAATGCCTTTAAGATATTTAAGACTGTAGTTAAGCTTAAGTTGAGAAAAAGGATTAAAAATGTTAATTCTAACAAAGGTGGTGAGTATTATGACAGATATGATAAAACTAGAAGAGACTTAGGTTTGTTTGCTACATATTTATAGTAGTGTGAAATTAAAGCTAATTACACCATGCATGAAACACTAGAATAGAATAGTATTACAGAAATAAGAAATTAGACATTTATAGACATGATGAGATGCATATTAGCGTATTCTTCTTTATCAGAGTTCTTGTGAGTGATGCCTTGAAAACAGATGCATATATCTTGAATCAAGTTCTAAGCAAATCAGTGCCTAAGACTCCTTATAAATTGATTTATGGAAAAAAGCTTAATATAAGGCATTTTTCATGTTTAGGGTTGTAAAGTGGAGGTGAGGTCGTAAATTCCATTTACAAGGAAGCTTGATTCTGAAATCATACTTCATTGATTATTGCAATGGCTCTAAAAGCAATAAGTTTTACTTTCTAACTCATTCCACCAGAGTTATTGAATCAAATCGTGTTATTTACTTGAAAAACGAGTTAGATGGTAGGAATCAGGTACCATGCATCACCATTTTTAGAGAAGAACAAATTGTGATTTCACTAGCACCTTTAATGGTAAGACATCTTCTATTGTTATACTAGATGATCTAGTGCAACTAATGACAAAAGATGTAAAACTAGATCATACAATTGCAGAAATTCCCCTGAAGAGGTCTTAAAAAGCTCGCAGACAGGTTGTCTCAAATGACTACTTGATATACTTATAGGAGCATGAATATGATTTTATTGATGATTCTAATCCCATAATTTTTTCACAAGTCATTTCTAGTTCTAATTTTGTAGAATGGATCAATGTTATAAGGGATAAATTTGTCTTTATGCATAAGAATGAAGTTTAGGATTTAGTTAAATTGCTTGTTGGCTACGAGCCAATTAATTGTAAATGGGTCTTTAAGACCACGCGAGATATTCAAGGAAAGATTGAGAGGTATAAAGCCAGATTTGTTACAAAGAGTTTTACGTAGAAAGAAAGCATAAATTATAAAGAAACTTTCTTGATAATTTCAACTAAGGACTCATTTCAAGTTTTTATGGCGTTGGTAGCCCATTTTGACATAAAGTTACACTAGATGGTTGTCAAAATGACCTTGTTGAATGGTGGTTTATTAGAAACTATATATATGAATCAATCAGATGGTTTCCAAGAAAAAGGCAACGAATAACTTGTGTGTAAACTAAAAAAGTCCATATATAGTTTAAAACAAGTGTTTAGACAGTGGTATATCAAGTTTGATAAAATCGTGACTTCTTTTGATTTTAATAAGAATGATGCAAACTAACACATCTATATACTGATAAGTGCGTGCAATTTTGGGATTATATTACTTTATGTTAATAACATTTTGCTTGCTAGTAATGATGTGAACAAATTAAATATGACAAAGTAGATGCTGTAACATTTTGAAATGAAGGATCTTTATGATATTTCTTTTGTGTTGAGTGTACAGATTCATTATGATAAATCCTTGGATATGTTTAGTTTATCTCAGAGATCATACATTGAGAAAGTACTAAAAATGTTCAACATGTCTACATACTCTCATGTTTGTACACCCATCCAAAAAAGGTGAGATATTTTTGAAAGTGCAATGTCCTTAAAATGATGACCAAAGAGCAAAAATGAAAAATGTCTCATATACTTTTGTTATTGGCAGCCTAATATATGCACAAGTATATATACGTCCTGATATAACTTATGTTGTTAGTGTACTAGGGAGATCAGAGACATTGGACTATTACTAAAAGAGTTATGAGATACCTACAAGGTACAAAGGATTATATGATGACCTATAAGAGATCTGATGATCTAGCAATTATAGGCTACTCAGACTTTAATTTTGTTGGTTGCCTAAATAATCATAAATTGACACCTAGATACATTTTTATAATAACAAGAGAAGTTGTTTAGTATAAAAGTGTCAAGCAATTACTTACAGTAACCCCTACTATGGAAGTAGAGTATATCACATGTTATGAAACTACTTATGAAGTTGTGTGGTTAAGGAATTTCATTTCTAGTCTTAACATTATTGGAAGAATTTCAAGGCTTTTAACCATTTGTTACGATAATGTTGCTGTTGTGAACTTCTCTCAAAACAATAAAAGTTCTGACTGTATAAAGCATTTTGATGTTGAGTACTAGTTTGTTTAAGAGAAGATACGTGAGTATCATACTTGCATTAAGCATGTTTTCATGGATTGTATATTTGCAGATCTACTAACCAAAGGTTTAACGGTGCAAATGTATCATAATTATGTTGAAAATATGGGTTTAGCTAAGGCTTTTAATGTTCTGGATTAATAAGAGTTTTATGTTTAATGTAATAACATTGACCTTATTATTATCTCAAGAATTATATTAATAAAACATTCATGATGTTGCCATATATTTGTTATTATTTATGCACATTGTTTAGGCATGTTATTAGAGACTTTTAAACCTTATCTTATTATTATGTTAAGAATAATGTTAATTTTCATTAGACATCCTAGGCGGATATTTTGGACCATTATGTGAAAATTTATATATAATTGTATTTATTGTTATATAAATCTTGTTATTTACATATCACATTATGTGTATGATTATCGAGGTGTAAGTGTTTAAATGTGTATGACATCAGTATTCCTATTGAATATGATGTTATATACTATTACATACTTATAATCTCAATCTAGACCTATAGTTGTAATAGTGTCATGATTATTTTGACGTTCCTTGAAGTGGCCACTTATTATAATTTAGAGAACTGTTATCTATACTATAATATGAAATTTGTCGTCCAAGTGGAAAAATGTTAGAATTTTATTTATTCCCCTAATGAACTTACGTATTTTAGATTAATAGTAAAATCTAAATTATAATACTATATTAATATTAAAATAAATTATATTTTATTTAAGTCTATTTATGTGATAATTAAGTTTAGGCTTCTTATGACACTTAAGCCTATGTGCAAGAGTTGATGTGAGCCTTATTTCTACTTAACCTATACTATGATGGGTGGTTCAGTTTTTTTTTTTTTTTTTTTTTTGTAGTTTGGTAAAAGTAAGGCAAGTTCCTAATTTCTAACCTAATTAGTTCTATTGTAAACCTATCTGATAGTAGAATTTTCTCTCCCTTGTCTGATGGCTTAATCTAAGAGATAGAAAACTTATTAGAGTGAATAGTAATCTTGCTGCTAGAATAGATCATCCATCCTATTGTGAAAATCATTTTGCAGAAGAAGAGATTGGTGATTAGCTGAGAAGATTAATTAAATACTATTGCGATAGAGTCACCAGAAAATTCAGATCACAAAATATTTAATCTTTTTTTCATATTTTTATTTGTACATCTTTTCATACTTTTAGCATGATCAATTGGTCAATTTATTTTTAAAATTTTCCACATAACAAATATATAAAAAAAATTTGAAATTTCATCAATCAAAATTGTATAAAAGAATTTCTTTATTTTTTCCATTTTTATACAGAGTTACAATTTTCAATTAAAAAACACAAAAAAATCAACTCTTTTCGCAAAATTATAAAAATACATAACCAAACATAATTCATATAATAATCATAGGAACATGGGGACATTTCAGATTCTATTTTTCATATAGAAAAAAGCATGCAATAACACATCAACGTTTTGCAGCGCACTTTGGTGATTCCAGCTCAGGAAGTCTCTCAATCGATGTGGCATTTGTAAACGTGTCCCCCCATCATATGCAGAGGAATGAGGGATTGGATTCTACTCTATCTGCCACAGAGTGTGTGGGCAGACAAGATTCCTAATCTGTGAACTAATGTTGGGATTAAAATAATATCCACTAAATGAGAACGTCAGGACCAATGAAGTCCACTCCACAATGGATGCTTATGATGCAACTAGCCTTCGGAAAAAATAATGTTATTCTTATCCTCTTTTTTTCACTTTCTTATTTACATTTTCTCACAATAAAAAAAATTAGATCTCATTTTGATTTTATTCTAGAACCTACCTTTTATTCAAAAAATTACTAAATCTGCATTCAAATTAAATGTGAATAAACATTTTTAATTTAAAAATATTGATCGGACATTTTCTCACAATAAAAAGTTAGATCTCATTCTGCTTTTATTCTGGAACCCACCTGCTATTAAAAAATTACTAAACCTGCATTTAAATTAAATGTGAATTAAACATTTTTAATTTAAAAATATTGATCGGAAAACGAACAAATTTACAATATTTTCTTTTCTTGTCAGAAAATTTACAATCCTTTTATAACCATGCACATTTAAGTCCACATTAACTCATGAATTAAGAGTAGAGTGTGAATTCACACAAACTCATGGGGAACTTTTACTTATCGTGTTATTCTCACCATTTGAATTAATAAGTAAATCTACAATTACATATATATATATATATATATAACAATTTAAACTAAACTAAGTCCAACTATTTTAATACAGATTGAAACAACTAATATGGAATTGTACTACGATTGTAGTTGAAAATTAATTGTGAATGCAAGTTGGAGACTTAACATTTTCCTTTGTATAAAATGGAAAACTGTATGAATGTTGACTTTTACACAAAAAAAAGGAAACTGGTTTTGGCAGGTCCTGCTTCTTACATTTGAATTATACAAGTTAAAATTACGAGTGATGGATCAAAATAAATGCCTTACAATTACATGAAGACGACGGATTAAAATTAAATATCCATATGGCCAAAAAAATAAATTTAAAACCCATAAGATATGCTGCCAGCAACTTATCTACTGATAACTTGATTAGCACACATGTGCAGGCATCGGCTACTGAATTAATCTGGAAAATTTCTTGACAGGCACAGGATAAGATGATGGAAGAAAATGCCATCCCTGTAATCCAAAAATTGGACAAAACCTACATCACAAAGAGTTGGTGTCTGCACTGACTAAACTCTTATATTGGGGTGGATATACAACATTCGGCAATCCCCACTGGTGGCAGGATCGAGTAGATGCCACATGTGCGCCTTAAAGACAGCGGTATTCAGTTTGAGGCATGTAGGTGTAGCAGCTTCTACACTTCAAAGCATATCGCACATACTATAATTCACACTGCCATTGATGCTTGCTTCTTTAGATACTGATTACCAATGGTCGGGCAACGTTAGATTTCATGCACGAACACTATTGATAGTTGCTGAATCTCTGACATTGTTGGAACTTGCTACAATTATAAAACGAAAATTAGGTTGATTTTGATGTCAAGAGACTCGATATTTCCATATGAAATCTCAATCGTGCAAGCTTGAGGGAACTAAATTTTAAACTTTACCTCTCTTTTTGAGCTTGTTACGGAAGCTTCTTTTTCTGCTAAATGCTGTCTCCTGCAGTAAGAAAATTGTGCCTCAACCCATAAATAATGGAACCCATTAACGATTTATGCAATTAGAAATGGGTTCAGGTACATGACTTGAACTTTTTTTCTTTTTTGGTGAAAAGCAAATTTCAAAGCTCTTGAAGACTAAAAGTTCACCATTTTCAGGTACCAAACAAGGAAAATTAAAACTTATCATTCAGTCTATTCTATTTGTCAAGCAATTAGATCCATATTACTCATTTAAGACTTCAGGTTGTTAAAAATTTACCACAGGTTGACCAAGTTCCCCTGCTTGACGAACAGCATTAACAAGCTCCCTGTTGGATTCAGTGTACATGCTAGTGACAAGTCCAAATTGACCAGCTCTAGCTGTGCGGCCAACCCTATGCAAAAAGTCTATTGCAGAAGTAGCAAAATCCGCCTAAAAAATAACATACAACATACTAGGATGAACACTCATGCATAACAGAATATCACAAAGAAGAAGCATTAAACATCCAAAACACAACCAAAAGAACTTTAGAAAGCCTATATTGAAGGTCACAAATGAAAAACGAAAAAGGTGATAAATACATGCAAAGAAATGGCTTCAGAGTCTCATATTAATGCCTTTGTTCCACCATATCTAGGTCTTGAGGTACATTATCTATAGTTGGTATTGAAGAACGTAATTCAGATGAGTGATGGCAAAACCACCAGGGAGAGCGAGTGACCTTGTATTTTGCAACAGATCAACTTCAAGTATTAGATCTTTACTGAACTATGTGGACTTGCTAAAGAGCTATTGCATCAACTATCCAATTATTCATTCCCACTTCTATTTGATTAACTGCTCCCAAACAGAGACACACAAACTCGAAACTTAAGAATATTTCTCACTGTTGCCTCCTATGCCAAAATTGTTGACCTCAATAATTGTTTTTCCAGCTTTTCCTTTTGGATTAGTTTGCACATTTTCTGACGGCCCTTGAAGCACAAGATAGTTCCATAAAGTCAGTCCATGTTCCAACCTTCCAAATAAACTGTCATGCATCTTTTATTCATCACTTCGCTCTTGTAAATCAAGATAATGTTCCTTTCTTCTAAAATGTGATTTGACCTTTTTAGTTAGTTATGGACAACCAATTAAACCATCACAAGAACAAGTGAAAGGAAAAAAAAAAAACTACATTCTTCTCTGCACTGCCATTCTTACCCACAACCCAAAAGGATTACAGGAAATATACTTGAATTGCCTGTGAATGCATAGATTTAATTCTTAAATTAAGAAGCATGAACATAAGTGAAGAGGTGTAGATTAGCAAATGTCAAATATAGCAGCCGTTAATCATTTGTCTTCATTAATTAATAACTTTCACAAGTGGAATGACGGTAGCACTCATCAGATCTAATTAACAAATGTGAATTGGATTAAAACATTGTAAGTGCAACTTTTTTGCACATAAAATCCAAATGCTTTGACAGAATATATATGATCTCAAGTCCTAACAGAATTCTAATCCTCCACAGAAACCTAGGTTTACCAGACAGGTTTGTTATCACAGAATAGAACTAGCAAATGAAACATTACAGCTAATTTAGTTTAGTTAAAGGAGAAGCACCTGAATAACATGCAAGACATTTGGAATATCAACACCACGTGCAGCTGCATCAGTGCATACAAAAACACCACCCTTTTCACGGAATTCAGCTAAAGTCTTTGCTTGCTCCTCCAAGGTGCAATCCTTATGATAGCGTAAACATTCAATTCCAGATCTCCGCAATATTTTTACCACGGCTTCAACAGCCTCAACAGTGTTGGCAAACACCATTGTTCGGCAAATGCCACCAGCATAACCCAAATCTTCAGACCTGAAACCCTTTTTAACAGCCTTAATGAGTTCATCCACCTGTGTATCAATTGTAACTTCAATCCACCTCTGCTCCATTCTGAATTGAAAGGGAAGAGACATGACTAGAATGCCTCAGCAAATCACAAAATTTTAACAAGTTCAAATATGATAATCATCAAAGAATGAAACATCACTGTTGATAATGACTAGTTAGAATAAAAACAATGAAGCACCTTGGATTGTGACAATGAAGATAGTTTCCACTAACCCATGTGGCATCAGGAAACATATGCTTCAATATTGCTCCAGCTGTTTTCTTTCCATTGACAGGAAGCGTCGCTGCAACAAATATATACTGTTTACTACGTTCATAATTGTTCCTCACTCTCCTCCAATCTCTTTTTTCTATAGATCCAGCTTCATTATTAATATCAACAATATCGTCAATACTATCCTCCTCTTCTGAGATGGTTTCACTTGGCAGTTCCTCTTCACCATCTGAAGCATTGTGTTGTGACAAGGCAGATCCCAGTTCCATTGGCAACTCCGCTCCTGAATCTTTTGATCGAGACAAGAGTTTTTCATCATAGCGGAGCAAGTGTATCAAACGGATTACTTTGTTATGGAAGCTCCCACAGAGAAGCATATCAGCTTCATCAAAAACCTGCCAATTACCACATATAACAGTGTGAAAATCAAGGTGTAATTCATTCCATATGAATATAGTCCCACAAGATCATAATGCAAGAACATACCACATGTTTAACACCACGCATGAATTCCATTCGCTGGTGTTTGTATTTTTGTGGGTCAATATAATTCAGAAGAGCAGCAGGAGTCGTCACAATGACATCAGGGTCATAAACTGGCCATCCCTAGGTGAAGAATATTCTTAGTCTGGTTAATCAGACTCTGAAAAGTGAAAATGAGAGAAGAAAGCTAATATTTCTATACAAACAACCCTGCAGATAGGGTGGCAGACCATAAATGGCCCAAAAAAATTGCCCATATCAAAAACAAGTTATAATATTACTAATTTGCTACCTGTCTGCCACAGACGGCTGCCACCCTAACTATCGTTTCACCATTGTCTAAACAGAGACTATTAGCCATCTGAACAACCTGCTCACACAATTGTACATTTGGACAAAGAACAAGCAGAGCTTTCCAGGGTGAAGGATCTCCTCGATTAGATAAGGCATTAACAGAATTTTCAAGAGCACCCCGTAGCTTATCAATTAGAGGAACTAGATAACTGTATGTTTTGCCACTCCCAGTCTCTGCTGCAATAACCACATCCTTTCCTGAGAGCACAGGTGGTATAGAAGATGCCTGAAATACAGACAAAAATCATCACATAACCATAAAGGCTACATCATATGCAATAATCATAAAAAATTTTAAAAATGTAAACCAGTTATTAGCTTCCTATTCATGAAGCTTGGAAATTACTGATGCAACCATGAAATTCTACTACTGATATAGCAAATATTGATTCCGCTGTTGGGACAAGACAACTGCTGGGTTTGCCAGTCCACATGATGAACAAAACATGTAGATAATTAAGACCGTAAATTTCAATTCTGGGGCAAGCACAAAGTTTTCAAAGTCAAAATTCACAAATGATCATTTAGGACAAGAAATAGCGACCTGAACAAAGGAGGGCCTTTCCAGGCCAATATTTGAAAGAGCTTTGGACATTGTGTCAGACAAGCCAAGCAAATGCCACGAAACGCTTTCTTCTGCGAAGAAAGTATCTCTCCCATTTCTATCTGTTATTGCAGAGACGGCGGTTCCGAGCGCCCTGGATTGGCTATGGCGTACACGGGCCAATGAAAACAAGCCAAGTCCAAGCGAAGATGGTGAAGCAGAATTGCAGCTGAAGAAGTGTATGTGCTTCAATTGGGAGAACACTTGGGATCGAATTGATGAATTTTGCAAAAGCAGCATTAAAGCAGAACGAGAGAAAATCATTGCCCTTCTTCTTCAGAATCAGTGATTGCTTTGAGAGCAAAACCAAAAATGATTGCTTTCAGTAAAAGCTCTTCAAATTAGATTGAGATTATAAGCATGCAAACTACTTGTGAAAATGAGGACAAAGGTTTAGGGTTTTAGGCTGAGCATAAACCCTTCTGAAACTTGAACTTCTTTTTTCTTGAGAAAAAATAAAGAGTGAGTAGAATTTGCCCTATTATTATTCATAATTTTCTTTAATTAAATATAAATGATATAATTTATATTACTTAACTAAATATGAACAATTTATATAAATTATTTTTTGTAATATATTTAAATATGTGTTGTTGATAATATAAAAAATGCTTATTCAATATAGTGGAAGGTAAAGAAATCAAAAGAACTGATTCAAAATGATATAAATTATAATATAATTGTTAAAAAATTTCAATAAATACCAATAATATTATAATATAATGTTATCGTCATAAATTTCTAAACACTTCTCTGTAAATATTTTCAGTCTAATTCATTGCATTTCATTATTATCACATATCAATGACAATATAATGTAACTAAGCATGATTAAATATTGATCTAGGCAAATACAATATAGCCAACAGACATTTTGTTAACAGTCATTGTAAAACAACATAAATTGAAAGACAACCTTAAATCAGATGGCATCATCATTGGTGGAGTACAAACTACATCTCCTATGTTATTTCTTATTTCTTGATATAATAGTTGCTTGATTACATGATTGCCGAACTGTTGAATTACAGGTATAGTACCATAATCATTAAATATATTCTATAAATAATTTAATTCTATTACTTGTAATCAACCTAATTTATTACTAAAATTAAATATAGATTATAAAACCCTTTTTTATTTTTTTTCATAATCAAAATCTTTTAAATTTTTTTCACAATCGCAAATCATATTTTTATTATGAGTCTTGCATGAATTATTTTCCATAATTTCTATCAAAACAAAATTAACACAAGAATCATTTTCCTTTAAGATGATTGTTTACAACAATTAAGACATATGATTTTGATTTTGAAAAGGAAAAACACTATTAGATGATATTGATGACACCAATAGATTGATATCAATGAACATACATCCATATATGTTAATTATATTATCAATTTGATTATTTCAAATTGATCAAACTTAATCAAAGTGATATTAAACAATCACAATTATTATTATTAAATATATTATATAAGTTATTTAATTCTACTACTAAAGCTTTTACAATGATTAACCTGATTTATTATTAAAATTCAATATAGGTTATAAAATATTTTTTTCCACAATCATAATCTTTTTTTTTTCACAATCATAATCATATTTTTATTATATGTATTGTATGAATTGTTTTATCAAGACTTTTATCAAAACAATATTAACACAAGAATCATTCTCCCTTAAAGTGAATTTATCTAAGGCATAATCTTGATTTTGGATTCTAAAAAGAAAAACATTATAGATGATATCAATGGCACCGAAAGTTTGATATCAATGAACAAACATCCATATATATTAAATATATTATCAAATTGGTTATGTCAAATTGATCAAAATCATATTAAACAATCACAATCATTAAATATATTATATAAATAATTTAATTCTATATTAAACAATCATAATCTTAAATTAAAAATATAATTAAGTATGCAAATAAAATAAAAATCCAAAAAATAAAAATATAAATCAAAATTAAAAATTTACTTTGCTCTAAAATATAAAGAGTTTAAAATTTGATTTTCTAATTAATATTTTAATATTTGTTTTTATAAAATTATACTTTCTTATAATAAAAAAAAATTTAAATTTTTTCTAAGATGATAACTAAATATTATTATTTTTATATTTAAAATTAATTACTATACTTTGAAATTATTTTATAACCTGATATAATATAGTATTAGCTTTGTTGATTTAGAGATTTTACATATCAATTTTTATTTATATTTTAAATAGAGAATAATATAAAGTAAATTATGCTTTTTAAAACATATTTCAACTTTTAAAAGTTAAAAATGTATATATGCCTCTCTTTACAGAAATCGATAATAAATCATTGTCTAATTGTATTAATTACTAATAAAATTTAATTAAAATATGATAAGAAGTATTTAATTAAAATAAAAAATAAATATAAGAAATCAATTTAAAAGTTTTAAACTATAATAATTAAATTAAGTTAAATTAGATGTTGTCATAAATTAGTTTATCCTAAAAATAAATAAATATGAAACTAAATAAGTCATGCCTTCAAATATATGTTGCATTAAAGTGATTTTTTTTTTGTCTATAGCTCCTAAACATAATTCAATTTATAAATAAGTATAATATATATATCAATTACTTGTATTTTATAAAAATTACAAAAAAAAAATCATAGAAACAATAAGGAAAGAATTTCTAATATCCATTCTTGTTTCAACTTATGGATAATTTAAATTTAAGGAAATTTAAACCTTAAAAACAACTCCTTATAATAAACCATAAAATATAAATGCCACATGCCAATGAATAACAAAACATAAATCCAATATTATAAGAAAGTTATATAAGACAAACTAAATCAACAATCTATATTACTTTGTCCTAACCTTCTTCATTGACTGATTGGTTGGTGACTAGCTAAACACATTGTTGACGGTCGATTCTGATAATCGGTCAACTAAGAGTTTAGGAACCTAAACTGTTTCTAAAGACTGGGAAAGTATGAAGAAAACACTAAGAGCAAGAAGAAGAAGAAGAATGAAGTGAGCACAGAATTTTTCACATGGTTCGACTAAAGCTAGTATGGCCCCTACGTCTACGATTACTGTATTTGCTGCTAGCAGTTATTTCACAATTCAATTTGGCAGAATTATAACATTTTCAATTCTTTAGGTAGTTCTGCAAAGTTTTTGCATGTAATTTTTCTCATTGTCTGTTACAATGGTCTCCCTTTCTATTTATAAGGGGGGAAAGTTACAAGTTGTAATTTAACATTGTAAAACTATGATTACAATCGCATTAGGCAATAAATGCTACGCATTAGGTATTTAATGTGGGGCAAATTATTATAGTCTTTTGAGGTTGATTTGCTAGTTGAAGTGTATTTCAAACTGTTAAACAGACATTAGCTGTGTCCAATTATCTTGGGGGGGAGCTCACTATGACTTTGAACTAGTGGGGGCTCCGAGCTCACACTGGGCGACTTGTTGGCTGGCTTTTACGACCTAACTTTAGACTGGGCCATTCTTCTTGGCTTGGTCTAGCTCTTTGGACCTTTACTGGCCCATTTTAATCAGCCTGAAGTATGCCCATAACATCAACCCCTAATTCTTAGGTCGCTTTGTGGGCTAGGAGTTATTTCTTGCAGGCAAGATTCCCTTATTTGCTATCTGCAATGCTGCCAATTCTTTCACTTCTAGTCTACCGTATAGTCAAAGCCTTTCTTTCATTATCTGCTATGTTGTCACCTCAGGCTTCAATCTTTAATTTCATTTACACCTTGTCCATATCTCTTATTGTCTACATTTTATAGCTGTTGGCATGGTAGGCTTACTTTTTTTCGATCCGTTCGATCAAGAATAGGTGGACATCTTTTAGGCTTTTCGGTAGAGTTAGATTAGCCTATATATAAGGTGTAAGAAACCACTCTTATTCCTTTACAGAGAAAACTTGATGGGTAGCTTAGATGAGCCCCCCATGTTTATAGCGGTACGAACTCTTGATGGAGTTTTAAATGATGTACATAATCTACTGAGAGAATTTCTTTCTCAGGATCTTAGGAAGATTTGTTATCGGAAGCTTCTGTGGACAATTTGTCTTCGAAGATCTTAGGAAACTTTGTTACTTTTCTCTACATCCTCCTCATGGTCAAGTGGATTAAAGCAGCTCTTCACCTCTGTTCTTTGGTTTCCTTGCATGACGAGACAATTCAGTTGATTTCTCTAAACGCCAGGAGTTACAGGGCTAAGGGAGGAACTCTAGGCCTAGAAAGAAGACCGAAAAGAAGAGATGGGGCGTTATGGCCTGCTTTTAGGCTATGGCTTCTAAAAGGCTAGTTCCTCCTACTTATTATAGCTATAGGCTTATCCCAATCTTTGTGCTTCAAATTCTCTTTTATAAATTTACCTTGTCAAAGAGATTTTTTAATGAAACTTTGCATATTATTCTTGTTTCCTCAATTGCATCTTGTTGCGTGTTTACTATATATGGCAGTGAATTACATGCACACTCCCGTGCATTTTGTCTAAATGAATACAGGTTGAATAACCAACCAATCGATTTATTTCAACCTGACAATGAAATCAAGCACCAAAGTGCATCAACTAGAAGTAAGCCTTTTGATTGCATGAGCATTATAAGTAGTGAATCGTATGAGAGCTGCATTTTGATAAACTAAATGCTCAAATGGCACTTTAACTAGTTCGAGCTCACGGGCAGCTAGGTGTGCTCAAACTATCAGTAGGCAATTAGGTGCGCCTGAGCTAAAGTGAGGTCGAGTACGCAGTGGGCGATTAGATGCGCACACACTAGCATGAGGTTGCAAGGGCAATTAGGTACGATCGAGCTGTCAGTAGGCGATTAGGTGCACTTAAGCTGAAGTGAGGTCGAATGCGCAGTGGGCGATTAGGTGCGCACCCACTGGCATGAGGTCGTAAGGGGGATTAGGTATGTTGGAGCTGTCAGTAGGTGATGAGGTGCACCTGAGCTAAAGCTAGGTTGAACGCCTAGTGGGCGATTAGATGTGCACGCACTAGCATGAGGTTATGAGGGCGATTAGGTGCACCCAAGCTATCAGTAGGCGATTAGGTGCACTTGAGTTGAAGCAAGGTCAAATACACAGTAGGGGATTAGGTATGCATGCACTGGCATAAGGTCACGAGTGCGATTAGGTGTACCTGAGTTGTCAGTAGGCGATTATGTGTGCTTGAACTAAAGTGAGGTCAAACATGTAGTGGATAATTAGGTGCGCACGTATTGGCATGAAGTCATGAAGGCAATTAGGTGCACCTAAGCTGAAACAAGGTCAAACGCATAGTAGACAATTAGGTGCGCACACACTGACATAAGGTTGTAAGGGTGATTAGGTGTGCCCAAAATATCAGTAGGTGATTAGGTGTGCCTGAGCTGAAGCAAGGTCAAATGCGCAATGGGCGATTAGGTGCACATGCATTGGCATAAGGTCACGAGTGTGATTAGGTGTGCCCTAGCTATCAATAGGCAATTTGGTGTGCCTAAGCTGAAGCAAGATCGAATACGCAATGAGTGATTAGGTGCGCATGCACTAGTATGAGGTTATGAGAGTGATTAGGTGTGCCTGACCTATCAATAGGTGATTAGGTGCACCTAAGCTGAAGCAAGGTTAAACGCACAGTAGGCAATTAGGTGTGCATGCACTGGCATGAGGTCGCAAGTGCGATTAGGTGCACCCGAGCTATTAGTAAGTGATTAGGTGCGCCTGAGCTAAAGTGAGGTTAAACACATAATGGGTGATTAGGTGCACACACATTAACATGAAATTGCGAGGGTGATTAGGTCGTATGAAAGCTGTGATTTATTAGGTCGCATAGAAGTTGCGAACGATAGGTTGAAAGGAAGCTGTGAATGACAGGTCGCAAGGAAGCTGTGAATGATAGGTCGTAAGGAAGCTGTGAATGATAGGTTACAAGGAAGCTACGAATGACAGGTCACTGATAAATGGGAAAAAGGACATAAAAATAAGGTAATTTTGGTCCATGTTGTTGATAGTATTTTATGTTTTCTTAATATCTTTACTTCGATTTTATATTTTGTCCGTGATACTGCTCTTGGTTTATATTTTTCATGCAAGATGACAAAGAGACCTGAAAAGGAGAAAAAAACTCGAATAATGAAGTTGCATTTAGATCAAGGAAAAGATAAAAGGAGAATCCATGCAAGAAACAAGCAAAAATCAAAGAAAAATTGAAGAAAATCACCTAGCACGGTTGTGCCATGAAACACGGCCAGGCCGTGTTAGGTACTGTAAGAAGATTGACGAAGAAATTGCAAAGGAATCGAAGATTAAGCCTAGAGCACGGCCGTGTTGTACAACACGGCCAAGCCATGTTACAAGCTGACATGTTTTAAGTTGATAAACATGATCTCATGTAACACACCTAGCCCATGCTTTGAAACACAGTCGTGGTGAACGCATAAAAAGGCTATAAATAGGGCCCTTTGTAATTAGTTTTATGCATGTATAATTTAGAATCCTTTCTCAAGGCTTAGGCTAGTTCTCTCTTCTCTCTTGCTTTAGGTTTCCTAGTTTATACAGATTTTATTTTTAGATTTTGAAGAAGTTGCAGTTTTATTTTATTGAAGTTTTCTAGAGTTTTTCATCTTCTACCTATTCTTATTCTACTTTCTTCTTTCTCTTCATCTTTCTCTTTTATTTTATTTGCATCTGTTTTCTTCAGTTTTTATATCTTTTAATCTGCACCATCTTTTCCTTCTTTT
>JANHAO010010122.1:0-17890 GCA_026873985.1 Saraca asoca
TTGGGAGATGGGGTTCGGCCTCTTAGGGTTTCTCTGAGCAAAAAATTTTAAAATTTTCCCCTTCTTGGCTGCACCTCATCTAACAATCTTATCAATTGCTGTGTATATATATATACTTTTACTATTTTATTCCTTTTTATTTCTACTGAAAGAGTTTTGAATATTTAGTGAGCGAGTAGTCCCACCACAAACTGAATAGTCAATTTACAAATTATACGAAATCCATTAGAAAAACATATATTTTTGAAGCTAAATATTTTTGTCAAACAAAATTTGCCTTAAAACCAAAATTTTCTGAAAACTATTTCCACAACTCTCTTATGACATACATTATGTATCTCTTAAAATGGCTTTTTCATAAATTTGATATTTTTTATTTATATAAATAAATATTTCAAAACGTATTTTTATTCTTTAAAAAAATATTAATTGGATCTAGATAATTCCAATAAGTAACCAGAACCAGTCAGATTGCCCCAAATCATCCGCTATATCAATCAAGTATATTTATCAGATTACACCCTTCCCCTTATTGCTCCAAAACACACCAAGGCACCTAAGGGTTTCCTGGGATCTTCTTATGGTTCTGGACCTAAAGGAATCCAACAGGGAATCATAACACATGTTATCTCCAAGTCTAACCAATCACACTAATAAGATATTGTCTGATTACATGTCTCCCTCTTATTTCTCCTATAGATCAGAACAGAAATACACAGGTGTACTTGCAGGTTGCCAAGGAATTATCAATGGATCCAGAGTTCCATGTCAACGTTTTAAAACATATTATATAGTAAGAAATATATTGTTCAAGTAAACAATAGTATCAAAATATGTTTAAATTAATTAACTTATTTTCAAGACCAACTAAAGTATTCCCATTTCTGTTTTCTTTCAAAACATAATATCAGTACCTGGATTTCAAGGGAAATCCTATTGGTAATCATGGCATCATCCATATTTCCTTTTTTTTTTTACTCATTTATTCATATCGAGTACTCATTTTCAACTATCACATTTCTCATGTTGCCAAACAGGCTAATACCACCCCTTGGGCTATTACTGTCATTCAGGTTATTTTCCTTTCTGTATTATCCAGCCATACAGGCTGCTTGCAAATATTACCAGATTACCAATAGATTTCCATTGAGTCCAGAATCTCACATTATCTGAATTATTTTTATTAATTTTTAAAATAAAATAATATAAAAATATATGTTTTAAATACATAATACCTCAGAATAAATCATCATCGGTAATTCAAATTATAAAAAAAAATCATAACTTAATAATTAACAAAAGCACTTCTCAATGTAGAACACAATTTGCAAGGTTGGGACTATCCATTCACATCCAAATCGTACAACTTATAGCAATTCAAACATTATTAATTCTATAATTTATCAGGAGCACATCAGAATCAAGTTATCAATACAATTTTCCACTATCATCAACTACACATTCAAATTGTAGACTCATAAAAATTCAAGTATTATGGACTCTATAATTCATCAGAAATGCCTCAGAATCAAACAACAACAAAGTTTCTTATTTTTCATCAACTATACATATTTAAGCTTAAACACAAATTTCTTGACAACTTTCAATCAGAGTACTACGAAATAAAACTAATGATCTAGAATTACTCACCAGGTCTTGAAGTAGCTACCCTCAGCTTGCCGCCAGCGGCACAATTGCCATAACTAGCCAAACCAATATAAAAATAGGGGAAAGAAGAAGAACTGAGTGGCTGCAAGCTTATTCAACCCCGAAACATGCCGGAGATGAGGGAGAAGACCACCACCGGTGAGAAGGTGGTCAGACGGTAGCTGAAGTTGCCTTAGCCGAACCGCTTAGCTTTGCCAATAACTGCAGAAATTCAAGCTGGCCGAAGGAGAGAAGAAACAGCAAAAGCCATCTGGGTTTTTTTCAACTGAAGACGGTGGTCAGAGCTTCACCGACAAAGTAAGAAAACCCTGGAAGGTTCCAAAGAAGGTTAGAAAAAGAAGAAAGAAAGAAAGAGGCAGGAGAAGACCGGGAAGGAGGGCCAAACTGGAGGGGCTGTCCATTCGGGGAGGGTTGATTGCCTTATTTATAAATAAAAATATTTATATAATTTTGCATTTTAGCCTTCATAGTTTGCACCGACTTTCACTTTTAGCCCTATAACTTTTTGTCGCCTCAACAAAGGCCTAACTTTCACAAATCTTTTCAATTTAGTCCCTACCGATTCTTCAGTTTAGTCCTTTTTAATTTTTTTTTATAAATTTTTCCAGGTGTTACAAATTCTTGCCCCCATCAAAAGAATTCGTTCTCGAATTCTTAAAAACTGGTTATATCAAAGTAAAATGAAACATCACAGGAAATGATGAGGGTATGCTTACATCATGCTTTCGCTGCGCAACTATGATATATGAAAAACAAAAGAACCCTGTTGAGGTGATACATGACTCTGAGGGAAACCAAGGAATGATGTTTTATCCCCTTCTTGCTAAACACGAAATCAAATTTTAGTGAATTTTTTTTTCCAGAGCCGCGTGCAAGGGTTTGTATTTTCCTTAATTCATTCAGAAGTACTTTCTAAAACTTACTAATTTTCTCAAGTTTCCTATGCAAGAATATTCTAGAAGCAGTCTGATAAATTAACATGAATAATTGATAAAATCATTTGTAACTAAACTGTATCCGGACAAACGATATTAAAATTGACCTATAAAGGGCTCTGTAACATTTTTCTGATCTTAGATAATGCATAAGGCAATAAAAGGAACAATCTTAATCATGAACCTAAACATTTACTTTATGTCATTTGCAAGCAGTGACCTTAGTCACTAGTAAACCAGGGAATATTGTTTTCTTCATCCGATATTAATGACGTCAAATTTTATATTCTCAGGATAATCAATAGCATGGCCCATTAGGATTCATATTAATCATTTAGGAGGAGAACACAATATTCGCTCAAAAATTGAGACAAATAATGGGCCAATGCTAGTCAAACAAAATTAACACTCATTTAACAAACAATAGATTAATACCGAATGGTAGCTCAGAGATGAAACAATTACATTGAGAACTCCATTCATACATCAATTCAACATAAAACATACTGGCCACACAAAAATAATTACCCATAAACAACAATAATATTTCTCATTGATTATACAATTATATAGGTAGTCTATGCTACTGAATGAGTTAAAAGAGAACTCATTAACTAGCCTAATCTAAGACTGGTCAAACAAAGTCAAAACAAATCAAGCTATAATTTCAATAATCAGTCATATGGGAGGATAGCCCGGTGTCCACCCTAGAATTCAAACAAACAATTATACTTATATCACCAAGAATGGATTTATCACATACTTAATAAACAATAGATCAATATCAGGCAGTAAGTCAAAGATAAAGACTCAAGTCACATAACAATCCAATATAAAGCTTATTGGAAATAATGAATTTAACACTAGTTAGAATAGAACTAAAAACAAGATTATCACACATGAATGTAAAATAATAGTTTTATGCTAAAATAATCACATAGGCAGTCTAAATTGCCAAGTATTCCAGAATAGCACTTATTGACCAGGCTAATGTGATACTGGTCAAATAAAGTTGATATGAATCAAGCAACTATGATTCCATTAGTCAATGACAATAAATTCAAAAATGATCACAATCATAATCAAATAGTAGCATAACTGAATTGCCTGCCACAATTGTTGCAAGTCAATACAAATGCTAATATCTACAATCTTTTGCCCACAATTAATGCAAACAAAGGGGCAACTGTACCTATTATCTAAATCTTTTTAACCTTGTACTTTCCAATTCTTAACTGTTTATATATTATTTAAATTTATTTTTATTAATTTTTAAATCTATAGATTATCAAGTCCTCATCTGGACCTTGATGAACTATATAATTAAGAGTTACCCAATTAATTCTATCATCAAGCTAAAATAGTTTTGAGTTGCACTCCTTCATGTGCAACCCTAACAGTGCAACTTTCAGAATCTCAGATTTCATATGGTTGTACCATGAGGGAACATTAATCAGAAATTTCTGAAAATCCTTCTAAACATATAATTTCCTCAATCATCTAAGATGTCTTACACATATACAGGGTTTAGAACAAATTTTCTTTCGATAGCATTTTCATTCACATTTTCCATGTCACTATATTTAATTCTTTCAGAAAACTGAGGCAATGTTGCCTCGATCCCATAACTATAAATAGTATGTCATATCTCATTTACGATCTTCAGAATAAATATCAGGGACTTTCAGTAAAACTTAAACAATGTTCCCTCTAGTACACTGCTAGGAACAGAACATCATATGTTACTTACAGACCTCTGTCGATACTATAACTACTGCCCGTATTTCTTATTATGTAACAGAAGATCCATATTATACAAAGTTACGAGATACATATAAGTAGGAATAGAGATCTTAGGATTTATGAATACTTTATGGTATATCTTGGGTTTGGACATCAACATATCCCTATTCATGTGTTGTGCTCCCAGGTGCACTAACATGAATCAGGTATGCTTGTCCCATATGGACAATTAAACACTTCTAAGATATCATATTATTCACATTTCCCTAAATCTTTTACTCTAATACCACCTTTGTCATGACCTAACCCGAGGGTCCGTGACCGGCTTAGAAGGTCACCCGTAAGAAGCCTCCTACAAACTTGACTATGCATAGTGACCCATAGATGTTTATCTATTTCTGCCAAAAATTTAGTAGAGTTTCCCCTATAATCTGGATGCCCAAGCTCAAGGCCTTAATATAATACAAGGGCCACACACCCATCAAAACTTGTTTAACAGATAAACAGATATCCAGTGGCCTAGACTAGACAACAACAATCTACTGGGCATTCAAGACTCAATCACAAACATATTACATTACATTAAATATTCCTATCTAACAGCCAAGTTACAACATCAATTTATACAAGGTTTTCACCGACTCACAATATGGGCTATACACCTAGCAAAGCATACACAGCACCAATCAAACACGTGGTGGTCCACACTAAATATTTATCTTACTAAGTGTCCGAAACATAAACTAATTCAACACCTATCTATTGTTATCTTATCAATTGCTATATATATATATACTTTTATTATTTTATTCCTTTTTATTTCTATTGAAAGAGTTTTAAATATTTAGTGAGCGAGTAGTTCCAACACAGACTGAATAGTCAATTTACAAATTATACGAAATCCATCAGAAAAACATGTATTTTTTAAGCTAAATATTTTTGTCAAACAAAATCCCCCTCAAAATCAAAATTTTCTGAAAATCGTTTCCATAATTCTCTTATGACATACATTATGTATCTTGTAAAATGGCTTTTTCATAAATCTGATATTTTTATTTATATAAATAAAATATTTCAAAATGTATTTTTATTCTTTAAAAACAAATATTAATTGGATCCAGATAATTCTAATAGGTAATCAAAATCGGTCAGATCACCCCAAACCATCCACTACATCAATCAAATATATTTGTCAGATTACACCCTCCCCTTTATCACTCCAAAACACACCAGATGGTCACAAGTACACCTAAGGGTTTCCTGGGATCTTCCTGTAGTTCCAGACCCAAAGGAATCCAATAGGGAACCATAACACATGTTATCTCCAAGTCCAACCAATCACACCAATTAGACATTTTCTGATTACATGTCTCCCCCTTATTTCTCCTATAAATCAGAATAGAAATACACAGGTGCACTTGCAGGTTGCCAAAGAATTATCAATGGATCCAGAATTCCATGTCAACATTTTAAAACATATTATATAGTAAGAAATCTATTGTTCAAGTAAACAATAGTATCAAAATATGTTTAAATTAATCAACTTATTTTCAAGACCAACTAAAGTATTCCCATTTCTATTTTCTTTCACAACATAATATCAGTACCTGGATTTCAAGGGACATCCTATTGGTAATCATGGCATCATCCATATTTCCTTTTTTTTTTACTCATTTATTCGTATCGAGTACTCATTTTCAACTATCACATTTTTCATGTTGCCAAATAAGCTAATACCGCCCCTTGGGCTATTACTGCCATTCAAGCCATTTTCCTTTTTGTATTATCCAGTCATACAGGCTATTTACAAATATTACTAGATTACCAATAGATTTTCATTAAGTCTAGAATCTCACATTGTCTGAATTATTTTCATAATAAAATAATATAAAAATATATATTTTAAATACATAATACCTTAGAATAAATCATCATCGGTAATTCAAATTATAAAAAAAGCCATAACTTAATAATCAACAAAAGCACTTCTCAATGCATAACACAATTTGCAAGGGTGGGACTATCCACTCACATCCAAATCATACAACTTATAGCAATTCAAACACTACTAATTCTATAATTATTAGGAGCACATCAAAATTAAGTTATCAATACAATTTTCCACTATCATCAACTACACATTCAAATTTTAGACTCACAGAAATTCAAGTATTATGAACTCTATAATTCATCAGAAATGCCTCGGAATCAAACAACAAGAAAGTTTCTTATTTTCATCAACTATACATATTTAAGCTAAAACACAAATTTCTTGACAACTTTCAATCAGAGTACTACAGAATAAAACTAATAATCTAGGATTACTCACCGGGTCTTGAAGTTGCTACCCTTAGCTTGCTGTCGATCGAAATGCCGACGGTGGTACAAATGCCATAACTGGCCGAACCAATATAAAAGCA
Organism: Saraca asoca; assembly: GCA_026873985.1. NCBI lineage: Eukaryota > Viridiplantae > Streptophyta > Magnoliopsida > Fabales > Fabaceae > Saraca > Saraca asoca. Next base: position 6,767 of record JANHAO010010122.1, read on the forward strand.
AGGGAAAGAAGAAGAATTGAGTGGCTGGAAACTTATTCAACCCCGAAACATGCTGGAGATGAGGGAAAAGATCACCATCGGTGAGAAGGTGGTCGGACGGCAGCTGAAGCTACCCTGGTCGAATCGCTTAGCTTGTTGGCAACTGCAGAAATTCAAGCCGATTGAAGGAGAGAAGAAACAACAAAAGCCATCTGGGTTTTTGTCAGCTGAAGACAGTGGTTGGAGTTTCACTGGCAAAGTAAGAAAACCCTGGAAGGTTCCGGAAAAGGTTGGAAAAAGAAGAAAGGAAGAAAGAAGAAGGAGAAGACAAGGAAAGAGGGCCGAATCGAAGGGGCTGTCCGTTCGGGGGGTGGTTGCCTTATTTATAAATAAAAATATTTATATAATTTTGCATTTTAGCCTTCATAGTTTGCATCGACTTTCACTTTGGCCCCATAAATTTTTTTTGCCTCTACAAAGGCCCAACTTCCATAAATCTTTTCAATTTAGTCCCTACCGATTCTTCAGTTTAGCCCTTTTCAATTTTTGTTATAAATTTTTTTAGGTGTTACAGCTTACTATTAAGAGATGGTGGTGTTCTTGTCACTCCATTTTCTTACTAGCATCCCCGAAGCAACTAGCCTACCTAGTTGAATTTGGAGCTCTGATTAGCTTGCTCCATCTGTTTCTTTGGAATGGCTTCTCAATCAATAGTAGAAATCCCTTTTTTAAGCATCATCTGACTTTTTGTTTCATTTCTCGCATTGCAATTGTTTCTGCTCTTCTTGCAAAATTATTTGTTCAAATTGTCTTTCCCTTTTATGGTAATGTGAATATTTATTTTTTTTTTCAATTTTTTGGGTCCAAAATCCCACCTCAGAAGGCTTTTGCTTTAATCGATTTGCATTAGGTTTCCATTTCTTTCTTACACGATAGGTTTGGGATGCCTTCAAATTCAAATATGAGATATGGTTTTTCCTTAATTGTGTATTCCACCTACTACTGCAAGTAATGTATTATGAGCTTTAATTTGATATTCACTACTATTTGCATGTACTTTTCCCCTATTTTTTAATCATTTCATTTGATATTCATTTGCTATTTGTATTTGTTCCTTTTGTTTTCATCATTTCACTATTGCTTGCTTTGTTTCCCAGTCCTTTCCTCCTCATTTACTCATTATTTTTAGCCTTTCTGATACTTGTAGATACTCTTGGTTGGTAGATTTCATTACTTTCATTTATTTATTGTTTCACGTGTGTTCTATTATTTCTTCTACTCATTACATAATACTGATATTTTCATCCATTTTACTTTGCAGTGCTGTGAACATGTCTACCCTATTTGATCTTGTTTCTTACATAAACATTGATAAGGATGATTTTATTTTGAAAGTCAGTGCATTTGGACTTTGGGATAACCACAAACCTTGGACCCCTTCCTTAACCAGCTCCCTTGAAGTTTTGTTTGTTAACCAACATGTACACATTTTTTCTTCTTTTTGCATTATTATTTTTAATTATTTTTGTTCCTTCATTACATGATCTCTTATTGAGATATTCGTGCATTCATATAGGTCATATCATATTCTTTCTATGCTATTATCATATGTTTTGGTTTTTGAGATTGTTATAGGTCTAGTATTGAAGCCGCATTCTCAATGTTTTAAGAAGTCTTAATGTCATATGTTTTACTCTTATACTTTCCTTCCCATTGTTATATATTTTGCTTTTTGAGATTGTTAGGGGTCGAGCATTGAAGCCACCATGAAAACATAAGGATTCTCAAGTATTTGTAGGGCTTTTGGTGTGTTTATACTTTTTGTTCCTCATTTTTTTTGCTCTATTTGTCATATGTTTGCTATCTGTTATGTTTTGATTTTTCATTTTTTATTGTTGTCATATGTTTTTCTCTTATTCTTTCTAATATAGGCATTTTTAGACCAGGCAGAATGGACCGACAGAGGCCCAAAGAGTCGGGTTAGGAGGCGAGAAGACATGGCCCAACTCAAAGTGAGCTTGCTGAAGCTAGATAGTAGGTCACATAGTGCGAGCTCACAATTTCCAAACTGAACAAGGCTATAGCGAGCTTCTCTCTAGATAATCGAGAACAACTAATGTCTAATAGGCAGTCTAAACACTCTATCAACTTGCAAATTAGCCTCTAAAGTTTGATAATGATTTGCCCCACATTTATTGCTTAACGTCTAGCATTTAATGCTCAGTACAGATGTAATCATAGTTTTACAATGATAAATTATGACTTGTAACCTTTTGGCTTCTATAATTAGGGAGGGAAAGCCATTGCGCAAGGTAGTGAAAAATACATATAGAAACTTTGCTGAAAGAGCCATAGACATATGTATTATTGCTTTGTATAAAAAGGCAATCGCTCAAAGCCAATACAATTATTATGGACGTAGGGGTCATCTTGACTTTAGCCGAACCACGATAAAACTCTCCATGTTCTTTTTGCTCTTCCTCTGAATCTCTCACCATTTTCTTATATTTCTTGCGCTCGTAATAGCAGTTTGGTTCTTAAAATCCTTGATTAGCTAATTACCAAAATCGACCATCAATATTTTGGCACACCTGGTGGGACCAGACTGCTTTCTTGTTTACTCACCAATCGATCACAATGGCAAGAGGAAGAGTGACTAGGAGTTCAGATATTGCCATTAACCAACCATGCAGTTTCGAAAGGCAATGACGAAATATGCTTGGAGACAAAAACCCAATCCTAGTGAGTACCTCCTCTATCCTTTTGGAGGCTGACAGCATATAGGCTCTACGTCAATGGCAAGAGGTGCTCGAGAGTATAGTTAAGAGGCTTGCCGATGTAGTCATAGCATTGGCTCAAGCACACACCCAAAAAGCACAAAAATAAGTCAAAATCACCCTAGTTGCAGAAGTGGTCTGGTAGCCATAGGAAGAGGTACCAGCTCAAAGGGAGAAACTAGTCGGAAAAGAAGTCCAGTGAGTAGATTTAGATCTCTCCTCCAGCTCGTGACCTAAAATAGAGGGATGATAAGCTCATAAGTGTGAAGGAAACCAGTGACCTAGGAACTCACACTATATTGAAGGCTCAAAGGTGGGCCATGATAGTGGCAGAAATTAACAATTGAAAATTCAAGATCAAATGATTGAAGAGCTCATGCAAAAGGTGCAGAAGTTAGAGAAGTGTCCCTCAACCCAGGATCGATCAGGTCATTATAAGGAAAGGACCCCATTTTCCAAGGTGATCGAGACAGAACCTCTCCCCTATCGATTCAGGGTTCCAGTTATCCCGCCATATAATGAAAGAAGTGACCCGTATGATCATTTAGATGCTTTCAACATCCAGGTGGACCTCCAAACCAGCAATCCCCTGGTCAAGTGTCGTGTTTTTCTTGCCATTCTTGGGGATATGCCACAAGCGTGGTTCAAAGGTTTTCTAGCTTACAGCATTAGCAGCTAAAAGGAGTGCCAGAATAAATTTATCGACTAATACAGAGCTCTCAAGAAGCAGCTCACATCGTCTTGTTACTTGGCCATAATTTTCTAATGAAAGGATGTATCATTGAAGGATTACATTGTGAGATTTCGATGTAAGATAAGTAATGTGGAGAGTCCCTCTGATGATAGCATTCTAATAGTAATCTCAGCGGGACTTCACAGAGATGGGAAACTATATGAGAGCATATACAAATCCCCAGTAAAGATCCTAGGGGAACTCTATGAACGAGCCGCTAAAGAGGTCCGGTGGGAGGAAATCTTCAACCCTAAAAAGTCTAGATAGAAAGGCAAACCCAGTAGCTTAATTTTTGACTAGGACAGGAGACGAAACAACCAGGGTAAGAGTAGGATGGACTAGACTAATGACATAGGTACTCGACCTGCTAAGAAGGCCAGGTTAGAGCAACCTGAACCCTGAGGTCACCATGATAATTATAGCATCCTGTCCGACACTTTGGAAAGGATATACGTGATAGAAAAACATACGAAGAACTTTGAGCGGCCTAGGCCCCTACTGACCCCTCCAAAGTATAGGGACACCAACAGGTTTTGTGCCAACCACAATGACATTAGGCACACTACCTTTGAATACAGGTCGTTCAAAGACACGATCGAAGGCTTAATCAAGAGAGGTCGATCGAAAGACTACATGGTACAACCTGCAGGACAACGACCTTAATACAAACAACTCAGCCTTCCTAAATCATTGAACAAGAGCATATGACAGTAGTTAGAACTATTTTCATGATCCACGAAGGGCCACACATCATGAGAACGTCACGTAGCTCATGTGAGCGATATGTGCGGAATGCGAGCTATGTCTTATCTGTGGGGTGCGAGTCTGACTGACCCACCAAGAAAGCTAGGGCCACTTTAGAATGCATCACCTTTGTGAATGATGATGCATGGGGAATCTAGTCCCCCCATAATGATGCCCTTGTCATTAGAGCCAAGGTTGGCAACAACGAAGGCCGAAGGATCATGTTGGATACTAACAACTCAATCAATGTCATGTATAAGAGGTGCTTCAAACAGATGGGACTAAGCCAGGGTGTTCTTACACCTTCACTTGAACCTCTTTTTGGCTTTATTGGCAATGCGGTATTGCATGCAAGGCAAGTCAAACTCCCCCTCACTCTGGGGGACAAAGACCATTAGTCTATAATTTTAGTTGACTTCTTGATTGTGGACTACCCTTTGGCCTACAACATAGTGCTAGGGCAACCAGTGATGAATGATTCAGATCTAGTCATGTCAACTAGGATACTGACGATGTGATTCTCGCCCTTGAATGGAGTCAGATATGAGCAAGGTGAGCAATACACAGCTCGTCAGTGTTATGAGGATGTTGTTAAGCTCGGGGAGAAGGGCAAGAGAGTTAATGTGGTTTCCAATGAAAAGCCTTGAGCTCTGAGCTTGGTCAGGATCAATCATAATCTTGACCCACATTACCTAGAAGTGGATAGGGACATCGAGCCAATTGAGGAGCTTAAAGAGATCAGGATCGATGAGGCAGATGATGGGAAGTGCCTCAAGCTTGGAAAGAACCTGCCCCCTGACATAAAAGTCCAACTGGCTAACTTTCTCAAAGTAAACTTAGATGTCTTTGCTTGGAACCACTAGGATATGATAGGGATCGACCCCAAAATTATGTCACACAAGCTGAATATCGATCCTTACCACCAATCGATTCATCAGAAAAGGAGACTGCTTATTACTGAGCACTCTGATGCCCTAAAAGAGGAAGTAGACAGACTATTGGGGAATGAATTCATTCAGGAGGCTTACTACCCAGTCTGGGTAGCTAATCCTATCTTAGTAAAAATAAAGAATGAAAAATGGAGAACATGCATTGACTTCACAAATCTCAACAAGGCCTATCCAAATGATAGCTTCCCTTTACCAAGAATTGAGCAACTCATCAACACAATGGCCGGGCATTAACTCCTCAGTTTTATGGATGCGTACTCTGGGTATAATTAGATACTCATGGAGCCTCAAGATGAGGAGCACACCTCGTTCATCATGGATTGAGGACTATATTGGTACAAAGTGATGTCCTTTGGGCTTAAGAACGCAGGAGCAGCCTACCAATGTTTGGTCAATGCGATGTTCAAAGATTAGATCGAGAAGACTATGGAGGTTTATGTGGACGACATGCTTGTGAAGTCTAGATAGGTTATAAATCATGTGAAGGATTTAGATGAGATGTTCCAGATCCTAAGGAAGTACCGAATGAAATTGAATCCGCTTAAGTGCGTGTTTAGAGTAGCCTTCAAAAAATTTCTTGGGTTCATGGTCAACGATAAGGGAATAGAGGCGAACCTAAAAAAAATCAAAGCACTTATCGATATGAGATCACCAATCGGGATCAAGGACGTACAGAGCTTAACCGGCTAAGTCATGGCACTTAGCAAATTCATTTCAAAGGCAACAGATAGATGTCTGCCATTCTTTGATGTCCTAAGGAAAGTAAAGTGCTTTGAATGGACTGAAAAGTGCAAAGCTGCCTTTACACACTTAAAGGAGTATATGGGCCAAGCTCCATTGTTATCCAAACCACAAGAAGGCAAGAAGCTAATCCTTTACTTAATAGTATCCCAGTATGCCTTCAATGCACCCTTGTCTACAAAGAGAGCGAAGCGTGATTCCCAATTTACTACATGAGCAAGAGGTTGTCAAATGTAAAGGAAAACTATGCTTTTATAGAGAAGCTTGTCTACTATCTTGTTATCGCATCCAGAAAACTATGACCTTATTTTCAGGCCTACACCATCATGGTGCTAGCTTAGTATTCACTAAGGCAGATGCCTCAAGTCGCTTACTCAAGTGGATAATCGAACTTGCCTAATTTGACATCCATTATAAATCAAGGTCGATGATTAAAGGACAAGCACTAACTGACTTTATAGAAAAATTCACCGGATTTGCCAAGGAAGAGGCAGAAACCTCAGAAGGACCATGGTGGGAGCTCTACATAGATGGGTCCTCATGTGAGCGGAAGGCAGGAGCATGGATCCTTTTAATCAGTCCGGAAGGGCATAAAATCCTCTACACTTTAAGGTTCAAATTTTGAGCCACCAATAATGAGATAGAATATGAAGCACTACTCTCAGGGCTCTGCCTGGTGAAGGAGGTACGAGCTGAAAATCTAAAAATCTTTAGTGATTCTTAACTAGTCATTTGCCACATTAAAGGGGAATATCAGGCAAAGGGATTAAAAATGGCTGTCTACCTGCAAAAGGCTCAGGATCTGTTAGACAAATTTTGAAAGTATGAGATCAGTCAGATCCCTCGAGCTTGAAATACACATGCAGATGCGTTAGCTCGCTTGGCTATAGTAAGGGACATAGACTTTTCAGGCGCGATGCTAGTAAAAAATCTTCCATCTTCAAGCATTGAGTGACATGTCATAATGATAGCCGCTATGACACATGGCTCATGGATGAGTCCTATTTTAAAGTACTTACGGGATGGTGAACTCTTGGAAGACAGAATAGAAGCATGCTGCACGTGGTCCTGAGCTGCTAGATATTGCATCATCAATGACATGCTTTATAGAAGGGGCTTCTCAACTCCACTTCTCAGGTGCATTAATGGTCCTAACTGTGACCTCGTCCTAGAGGAAATTCATGTTGGACACTACGAAAACCATGTTGGGGGGCTGTCACTGGTTCAAAAGGCTCTTCGATAAGGTTTTTTCCAACTGACCATAAAATGGGACATGATCGATCTCGTCAAACAAAGTGACAAGCATCAAAGATTTGCCAAAATTCCCTGAGCTCCTCCAGCCTACTTCCAACAAATTGTCAACCCTTAGCCCTTCTCAATATGGAGACCTGATAGGACCTCTTCCTACTGGTTACGGAAACTACAAGTATGTAGTGGTAGCTATAGATTATTTTACCAAATGGGCAGAAGCAAAGGAACTAGCTTAGATTTCTTCTTCTTAAATTAAGAAATTCGTTTGGAATAACATTATTTGTCAGTTTGATGTCCTTCAACAGATAGTGATCGACAATGGGGCTCAGTTTACCAGTGAGTAGTTCATCGAGTTTTGCAATGACCTCGGGATTTTGAAGAGTTTTTCATCAGTAAACCACCCTCAGACCAATGGATAGGTTGAGGCAGTGAACAAAATCATTAAGCAAATTTTGAAGAAAAAATTGGAAGCCAGAAAAGGGGCGTGGGTATATGAGTTATTGAAGGTGCTATGGGCTTATCGAACTACAGCTTGCAGCATCGCGAGAGAAACCCATTTCTTAATGGTCTACAAAACTGAAGCCATGATACCATTAAAGAGCTGCTTTTAATCCAGAGGAGAATAACTAGCTACTCACTGCGACCCTCGATCTTGTTGAAGAAATAAGAGATGCTGCTCATCTTAGGATCATGACCTACCAATAGCGGGTCATGAGGGATTTTAACTGAAGGGTCCAAGCTTGGAGCTTCAAGGCAGGCGATCTTGTCCTATGCCTCATTCTGCTAGGAGGTCGCAATCCTAGTGAAGGAACATTGGGTCCCAACTAGGAAGGCCGTTACGTAATAAAAGAGGAATTGAGAAGTGAGGGATATCGCCTGGCTAGCGTCGAAGGAGTTGAGTTCCCTCGAGCATGGAACGTCGAACATCTTTGGCCATACTACCAATAAAGGCAAATTAACCTCATAGATTTGTAATATTCTTTAAAGTTTTGAATTAAATAAGAATCAAGGAATTCCTTTGTCTTTTTATATTATGTTCGGTATATTTTTTAATGTATTTCATCAGTGATTGGCATTATTTAAAGGAAAACTATGCTCTATAAGGACAACTTGGCCCACTGTCTCACGAAGTGAAAATGCTAGAACCTTTCACACTATAACTTAATATGACTCATTTGGGTCTATGCGGTTCACTAGTGAATTAGTCAACGAAATGCTAAAATGATTGATAGATCAAAAATTCAAAACAAAGGTGTCCCAATTATACAAAGTATGAAATCTGAATACAGAATAAAATTACAAGGTGCTAAAGGAGACAGAGTCGGAGGACTATAAGGATCTTAAGAAGCGAAGGAGTTCACGATAGCCATGGGTAGGTCTTCTATCACTTGTTCTCCAGGCCTCTCTTTGGCTACTTCTTATGTTGCTGAAGCACCCTTGGCCTGCCCTGTGATCTAAATGGAAGGATCACTAATAGCTTTAGCATTTGGAGGAGAGACTACCTCCATGCCCTCAACAAAGCCCTGAATAATTACTTCATTCTACCTGCCAAAGAATGAAAAGTCAAAGTCAGGGTGTTTTTACCATAAGTGTACATAAAGCTTTTGGTGGTCTTAGAGATGACAGCTTCTCTGGCCTGATCAATCAAGGTAAAAGTTTCTTCTCTCACCTTGATGATCTCCTCCTCAGCCCGTTTGGCCCTTTCCTCAGCTCGTTTGGCAACCTCTTTAGCTCGTCTGACTGCTTCTTCAACTTGTAGTGCTCTATCTTCAGCATGAGCTGCCTTTTCCTGGGTGGCTTCAGATTGCCTTTGGAAGCTTTCAACCCTGTATGCTAGTGCTACCAAGTCCTCCTTCCCCTACTAAAGCTCACCATGAGCCCTGCATAGCCTTAAAGCCAAATCAACTGTCTTATCCTCTAACTTTTTCTTTAGTTCAGCTACCTCTTTAGTCATTGCTACCAGGCTAGCCATAAGCTGATCTCACTCTTCCTTCCAGATCAAACTCTCATTTCTTAGCTTTATTGCCTCCAGTACCCCCTGAGAAGAACAATAAGAAGTCAGAACATAAACAAGAGATTAAGGGAAAGCAAGAAAAGAATGACACCGACCATCAGACAGTGGTTAGTTATTTTTGCCAGAGAACTCCCTCGGATCCTGTTGTCCTCCAGGGATTCTGTCTGAGCCCCCAAGATCTAGCCCGTATTCTTGTTGACGACATTATAAAAAGCCAAAGTTTTGGGTCCTAAACCTCCAGTCTAGAACTTCGGAGCATCCTCAGCCCCTGCCGTCAGACTAGCATATATCAGCATTTAAAACCTAACATGACCACTGGAGACAGTAATCATTACGCTGTCCATAAAAATTAAAGAGACACATGTGAAACAAACGCGTCAAGAAACCCGCCAGATCATAAAATTATGAATAAATGAACTAATTCGTGGCTCTCATTCCATCTTTAGCTTAGGCACACCTGGCACGATGCGCTAAGCCTCACGAGCTCATCTCAAACTTCATCTCAAGCACACTTGGCGCAAAGTGCTAAGCCCGCAGGTGTGCCTAATTGCCTTATCTCTAGCTCGGGCACACCTGGCGTGATGTGCTAAGTCTCACAAGCTCATTCCATCTTTAGCTCATGCATATCTGGCACAATGTGCTAAGCCTCACGAGCTTATTCCATCTTTAGCTCAGGCACACCTGGCGTGATGCGCTAAGCCTCATGAGCTCATCTCGATCTTCATCTCGGGCATACCTAGTGCAAAGTGCTAAGCTCGCAGGTGCACCTAATCGCCTCGTTTCCAGCTCAGGCACACTTGGCACGATGAGCTAAGCCTCACGAGCTCATTCTATCTTTAGCTTGGGCACACATGGCACGATGCGCTAAGCCTTACGAGCTCACTTGATCTTCATCTTGGGCACACCTGGTGCAAAGTGCTAAGCCCAAAGGCACACTAAATCACCTCATCTCCAGCTTAGGCACACTTGGCATGATGCGCTAAGCCTCTTAAGCTGATCTTATCTTCACCTCAAGTGTAACTAGTCACTCTCAACGAGCTTATTCAAGTCTAGGCACACTTAATCGCCCCTGTGACCTTATGCCAGTGCGTGCACACTTAACTGCCCACTGTGCACATGACCACACTTCAGCTTAATTAACTTGCAAACCTGCTTTGACTAAGGTGCAGTATGCATCGTTAAGTCATATCGGTGATTACTCACAGCTTTCTTTTAAGCTAAAAATTCACTATTGACTGGATCATTTTAGTGCTTAAGTCTATACCCATGCAAGGTAGATTGATTTTGTCCATTAAATATTAAGCTTGATGTTTGATTAAGTGCGACAAATAGAAACCAATCCATTAAAAAAGCTAAAAAAAATAATTTTTTTGCAACACATGACAACTTGTTGTACACTCGAAGTGTCAAGAAAAAGGGTAATATCTATTACAAAACCTTTTTCAATAAGGTAAGTCTATACAGGGAAATTCTGAGTATAAAGACTGAGATAAACCTATAACTACAATAAGCAGGAGGAACTGTCCTTTCAGAAGTCATGGCCCAAGAGCAGGTCACACAGTTCCAGCTTCTCTTTCTTGTCTTCCTCTAAAGTTAAGAGCTCGTCCCTTAACTTCTTAACTCCCGGATGCTTGGGGGAAGAGACTAGAATCTCTCACCATGCAAGGAGACCAGAGAGCATCGATGAAAAGCTACCTTAATCATGAAGGGGTGACAGAGGAAGGTAACAAAACTTCCTAGGATCCTTAAAGAGAATCGCTCTCAGAAGCTTCCCATAACAAAACTTCCAAAGATCCTTAGAGAAGAACTCTTGCAGCAGATTGAATATGCTTCATGTCCTCAATAAAAGGTGTTAACCTTAGAGAGATTGTTAATCTTAAATTGGATATCTCTAAGCCATATGTTTATTTTGATGTTGAAAAACAAATCTGATGT
>JANHAO010010123.1:0-17881 GCA_026873985.1 Saraca asoca
GTCGCTAATTCGGTCACTAAATCGCTAATTCCAACTTTTATCGATTTAGTAACAAAGCAGTGGCTGGTCGGTCTCCGATAGCGACTGAAAAAATTCGATCGCTATATTCGGTCGCCGTTCTCCTTTTTTTTTTGTAGTGTTTAGGTTCTCCTTTCATTCAACACATAATGTCATTTTTTATATCTGCTAAAGAGATAGAAACAGAGAGTTTAGGCCAAAAAATTGTTTTCAAATTTTTCAAAAAACCTTTAATCTAATTGAAAATAAAATAAATCAAATAAACTATTTCTTTGAAAAAATAACTTTTAAAAGGATGGAGCAACCAATGTCAAAAATTACATTACAAGAAGGCATAACCAAAGGAGAAGTATAATTAACTGAATTTAGTCAAAAAGTTAATCATTTTTTATACACTTGTTAATTTAGCATGTTTTGATTTTAATTTAGTTTTTTAATGTTTTATATTTTTTGTTGATCTAATAAAATATTTGATGTTAAAATTATGATTGTATTTGGTAATTATAGATTTTAATTCAATGGTTGTTTCTATTAAAATGTAAATAGTAGTAAGTTTCTATAAAAATATAACAAATATTAGGTTTATGTAAAATATATATATAGTTAGAAGTATTTTTTTTTTAGGAAAAGACATCAGTTTTGTAAAATTTTTTTAGGGAAAAGACGTCAGTTTTTATATGGAATCGACATCTTTTGTTTACTAATGACATTGATTATTATAAATAGCCTACGTCTTTAATGGTTGTTAGTGGTAAAAAAAAGACATCGATTATTTTGTAAAATCAACATCTTTATTGGCTAATAATGGATATCGATTGTTCATAAAAAACTGATGTGTAAAAAAAAAATTCAAATAAAAATATATCAGATATATGTCGTTTTCTGTTTTATACATTAGTTAAAAAATTAACATGAATTGTTTTAACCTACCACGTTATCATATAGACATCAATCTTTAAACCAACGTGAAATGTGTGAAATAACCGACGTCTAAGTGTGTTTATATATTTATCTCTTATCTAAATTTACACCTTCATGTTTTACAATAAACTAAAAGATCCAAATCCCTCCTCAGTTCATCCGTTCTGCCCAAAAGAAAAAAAAATTAACCCCAAGCTTAGCCTCATAAGTAGGTATATGAGTGATCAGGCGAGGTGAAAGAAAAGAAATTTTTAGTTGTTTTTTTAATTATATTAGGTGATTAATTGATTTAAATTTTTAAAAAAATTATTTATACACACTCCAATAATCTAATAATTTCGTAGGATGGATCTCACACACAAAATTTAAGTATACATGCAGCACTACCCTTAAAATTAGTATGTAGCTGGGAATATAAAAATGTTCATTTGTGCTAGGACGCCTGTAGGTATATTCATTATAACCCCAAATGATGATATGCTGACTTCTGGTTTGTTTCCGCTGCGAAGGCACTAAGGTATGTCCCTTCACAAAGTACTGATAGAGCTGACCACATTTAAGTTTGGTTGGTGAGAGCATACATTGTGTAACTTACGTGGATGTTAGGCCGTGAATTGTAGGTCTCCATCTATAAATACTAAGGGTGCACTCAATTAATATCTAGATTGCTCTAATGCTTCCGGGAATCCAATGCTCAAAATTAGTCTCCCAACCAATGGATGTTAAACAAGTGTAATCACATGCAATCATTTATAGTGCTTTCAACTTGTAAAAAGTGCAACTTCACTATCATTACAAGACAAGACAAAAGTTTAGGAGACTAACAAAAAGAAGGAAAAAAAAAAAGAATAACATTGTCAGATATTAAGTTGAAGTTTTATCGTTGACTTACACCAATAGTTCAAAGAAAATTAAAAACAAACAAACAAAAAGAAGAACTAGACTGCCATTAGATCAATCTTTACTTCTAAATACCAAAACTAGGTACATCAAAAGCATACTCTCAGTATGTCCAACTTTGGTAATAATACCTCTTCGTGCTTTCATCAACAAAAGGATCTGAGCATGTGGTCCTTCTGATTAATTATACCAGGAATCTGCAAATTGAAATCACATTAGATTAAGAAATCTAAGTAGTTTCCTACTGAAAAACCAGAAAGAAACATATATAGAATATGATATCTAAGTTCAAGTGCATGAGTGTGTGCTGGGAGTGCGAGAAGGCAATGAGTAAGAAGAAAACACGAAAGACCATATAAAAACCATCATAATTTTAAATGACGATCTGCAATTATAATTTATTGTAATTTTACCTCACGTCCGCAACAATATTACAACTACAGCCGCAACTGTAATTTATTCTTTACGCTGAGAGCCTGAGACAACGAACTAGCTCTCAACTAGGTTTATCAGAGACAGATTCAAAGAACCCGTTTGGCATACTGGCCACCTCCAGCTGATTCTAAATATAACCAATAGGAGGTGGACAGAATGCCAAAATAGCTCTGGAACAAGGCCTCTGAGAAACCCTAGAGAGCAGAGATCAACAAAGAAATTAAGAGAGAGAAAGCATAGGGGATTTATGGTGATGGAGTTTGAAGAAGAAAGAAGAGGTAGGGTTGTATTAAGGAATAAGGAAGAAACCAAACAAAGCTTTTAAAATTCTATAATGGGAGTTTTGAAATAAGAATTGGCTTTTGTAGAAAGAAGGTGCACTCAGCGTGCATGGAGTTGTACGGCATGTGGGGATATGGTGGGCGCTTCTGGTCTCAATTCAAGACTTTTATTAAAGATAATAATGATAATTAAATTCATTTTAATTCAATCGTAATACATTTAATAAAATCTGACTCAATTTTATTATAGTAATTGAATTAAATAAGTTTAATAAAATATTATTCACTTACTAACTTCTTTTGTTTAATATTATAAAAATAATATATTCATTTAAATTAGATTATATGCATTTAACCTAATCTGAGCACGTAAAATTAATAAAAAAAAATAATGTCAGCTTAAATCAAAGGTGAAGTGTGCAAGAAATGAAAAATAAACAAGTGAGCATAGTATATTGTGATTGTTATCTGTAGAAATTGATGAACCTTGTGCTTGCATATTGTTTTATATATGACAGGATTTGGTTACCCGTTATGTGTGGCTTTGTTTGAGCACGGTAGGTTAGTGTGCTTTCAATAAGCTTTTTGACTTGTTGCAAAAGGACGAGGCAAAATGGGCTGTGTGTGTCTCCCACTCAGTTCCTAATTACTTTGTCAACCCACCGTCCCTGAGTTCAAACTTTGACATCTACGATGTTATGATATAATCTTGTCATATATTCTTAGATTTGAAGAAAACTCTATATGCATAATTTACAATCATTAAAAGGGTTCTTTGAATTTCTTTTTTGTAACCATGATAGAAAACTTTGGATAAGCACTGTTTACGTGATATTCTTGTCTTTCAAACATACTATCCTTGACTAATTAAAGGGAATGTCACAATCAAATATTTCCCTTTGAACTATCCTTGAATAATTAATGGAAAGACTAAGACTAACATCTTTCATTAGTTTTTTCAAGACAATTTAACGAAGATTTAGTTATAATTTTAATTTTTTTAATATAAAATTATTTATATTTAGTCTACTTTAAATTTAATATAATATTTTGATATTCTAATATTCAAATTAAATCCACATTAACAATGTTTGTCAAATTAAAGATCGATCAAAAATCACAATTGATATACAGAGCTCTAATAAATTATATATTGTCAATAATTTGGAAGAAAATTAATAAGTTATGTGATACTAACAATTAAATTAGAGATATTTTCATACTATACATGGGTTGCATAATTTATAGTTTTCTTAAATGATAATGTGAATTTTATTAATTTTCTCTTCCAATAATTGCTAGTTTATAGTCCCTTGATGTCACAATGGACCCTGGGGGCTCTCCTCAACAACACGACGCTCTCATCTCCCATTTTGCCTTCTCAATTACCTTGCCTACCCCTTTGAGCAGTTGGCAAGACACAAACTACAAAATAAGTACTTGGTATGAAACCAATCCTAGATAGCAACATTAGGTACCTACCGTAGTGTTCAATAGCTTACTACATTGTTTTAGAGCTCGCATATATATATATATATATATATAAAATAATTGTTTTTGTGAAGTAGTTTATACATATTATTTATTTTAAGGGTTATTAAAATGTTATCTAATGGGATCACTATAAAAGAAATATAAATATATTCAATACTCTATTTAATTACTTTAGTCAATTTGTAGAAGTATATATAGTAATTATGCATAAAATCAGATCAAAATTTTACATGTACAAAAGATTTCTTTTTTACTAATCTGGTAAGTCAATAGTTTTATATTTGAAAAAAAAAAAACAAAATGTTAATTTTATTTAATCCAACTTAATTTTCCAAATATTTATACATATATAGGAAAAGGAAAATTTTATATTTTTTTTACATGTAAGCTTTCTCCCTTCTTTTAAAGACAAAAAACTAAAAAAGAAGGGAGACATCAAAGGTTTTTTTCCCCTTGTTCTTGATGAGACCCGCAGATCCCAACCCTCACCGTCCTCCTTCTTCCCTTGTCTCCAATAACAGCGTCCGCCCAGGCCACGTCCAGACGCAGTTGCCGAACACCGAGCAGCCACCAGTTCATGGGTTTAGTCTACATCTGGCCGACAAGTAGTAAGGAGTGACTGTGTTGTTCCTCAAGTAGTTCAGGCCCTGCAGTTGGAATCTGGGCCAACGGTCATTTAGCTCCATTTGAGCTATTTTCATCTTTTATAGAAATGGGTAAGTCTTCTCATGCGCAAAATTTTTGTGATTAAGTGATTTCATTAGTTTTTTAAGAGAACTAGTTAGAAACTCTAACAACAAATTGGGGAAAAACTTTGATTTTTTTTTTTTCTGTATATGGATGAACAGTGAGTTAGGGAAGGATTTAGGCCATGCCAACTTAGTTTAGATTCAACTTTTGGTCCAATGGATGAGGAATTTCGTTGGTGCCCTGTTACTTTAAGTTCAGCAATTTTGAATGGATAGTAACTACTCGGTGAAGGTGAAATTAAGTATGTAGAAAAGTTAAAATAGATTCTAGAAGCTAATTTTAGTTTTGTTGTACTATAATGCTAGATTGGAATTCAAATCCTCAAATCTTGTGGGGCCTGTTACATCTTGTGCTAAATACCTTCGGTAATTGGCACTCCCTTGAGGAAAAGTTAACTTTCTAATGAAGAGTTAAGGTGAGTTAATAGTTCACCTCTTATTATCTTGTTACATGCATGATTTATGATATGTATATTGTACAAGCTGTAATTATTGGCTAAAATTGTGGATTTACTTAGACGTGAATGAAGAATCTCAATTAGCACATGTGCACATTGATAAACATGATGATGATTCGATTGAATGAAAGATTACTGCCTCTTGTCATGGTGTCTCTTATTGGTGTGAAATAGGAACTTGCTTGAAGTAGATGAATGTGATTGAATACCCCAATTTGTGAATTTGTATGATTGTTTGTTGTTTATGTTGATTGGAAGTTGGACCATGGAGCAAATTCTTAAAGCAAACTTCCTGAATGAAATTGAATAGATATATGTGTAAATGGCTATAAATTGGTGGAAAGATAAGAGGGTGCTATATTGGTGGAGAGATAAGGGGAAGATAAACTGGTGGAGAGATAAGGAGAATGGGCAATGATGATTGTTATTGAATGAGAAGGAAAATCGCAATTGAAAAGTTGCTTAAACGAGTCCAACTCCATCATAAAGTGCTATGTGTTTTGTTGTTTTGTTAATATTCATTAGAAATTCTGTTATGTGATGCTGATTGGTGTGTGTGAGTGTGTATGTGTGTGTATTTCATATGGTTTAGACTGGAATTATTCGAATGTATCTTGTCCTTTAATTGAAGCTTATGGTGATTGTCCCCTAAGTTAAAAATGTAAATTAGAGTGTGCCTTATGTGTGAAAATCTAAGATAAATGAAATTTGCCCTTACAGAAACAACAAAAAAAAAAAAGGGAAATCAAGAGGCAGGTGTTGGGTTATGTCATGATTGCTTAATGTGTAGATACGATGATAGACCCTCCAGGTTCATTTGTTCCACCATCCTACATATTTGATTAATGTTTTTGTTTGGAAATCATGTGCTTGGTGAATAATAGAAATAGGTTCAGTTCGGATGGAATTTTATGCTAATAGTCACACAAATAATGAAATATTGGTTTTATCTAGAATTGGTATTTTGCTGAAAATGTGATAAATGAGAACTTTAAGTGTGTTATCTTCGGATGAGCAGTTGAAAGAACAAAAGAATAAATTTCCTTGTCTTGAATGGTATTGTAGTTAAGAAATAAAGCTATTACCCCAAATGATTTAATCCATTGTTGAATATGTTCATATTCGGCCTTTTCTTTTCTTTTGTGTATTGAACAAGGAAGCAAACTTGAATCATTTTAGAAATAGTTGGATAGGAGAGAAGTAATTCAAATATATGCTTTGATATATGTAAAATAGTAGCTATCATAGCTGTGAGTTATTTACTTACTAAGATCATCAAACTCACTATAGCTTTGTTTCTCAAAAAAAAAAAAAAAAATCAGAACCTTTAGTTGCATCTACCTCTACAGTTCAACCTGCCGCAGGTCTGGATCCCATGCCTTGATCACTCTGGGAAAGCAAAATCTCTTGACTTATTGCACCAAGAATGGTAAATGGAAAATTTCTAGAACATTGTTTTGGCATTTGGAGATGTCTCATTGTTTGCATATGTTGAGTTTTATTTTGTGTATATAGCGTGTTTTGCATCTTATTTTAGTGTTACTTAAGTGGACTTAGATTGTATTGTAGGTTTTGTAAGGCCATGTGACCCTATTGTTTTATAGGTGCATGTAAAAAAAAAAAATGTTAGATAAGCAATGGATATGTTGTCAAAATTTTTGGTAAACAATCTATAGGAAAATATATAGATTAATTGCGTTTTGTACAAAGAAAACTCTAGTATTGTCTTTTTCTTCAATAAAGTGATTTTTTTTTTAAAAAAAAAAATTGTACTTAGAAACGAACAACTTCCCGGCATTGAAAGGCTTGTAAAATGTTATTGTCCTATGGCTTTCTACGCTAGTCACGATTTCAAGGTTGGGGCATGACACTACCAAAGTACTTTGTTATAGGCCAAAGCCCTTAGATAGAGAGTCAGTTTTTGCCACTATTTACATGCAAAATTTTTTAAGGATCAGAGTATGAAATCCTTTGCTCTAATACTAGATATCACAATTAGTGTTAAGAGCTCTCCTTACCAATATGGCGCTCTCATTGTCCATCTTACTTACTTGATCACCCTACTCTATATGTTAAGACTCTTTGTCTTCAATTTGAAAGAAATTACAAATTTAGAGCTAATTTGTTTCAATTTATATATTAGAAGAACCAAAATAGATATTATATTTAAGGGTATGACATGCGATCAATTTATATACTAGGAGGATCAAAGTTATAATTTAGCCTTTTAACATGAAGACATGATTAGTTGTGATCAAATAATTAGCCTCATAAAAAGAATATTTTTTTTTTGTAAAAAAACTAAATTGTGAATTGTTGTGGATAACAAAGACTTTGGATGGAAGACATCTTTTATACAAATAATTTTATTAACTTGTGTTTATAGTTATAAAATACTAAAATAAT
Source organism: Saraca asoca (assembly GCA_026873985.1). Taxonomy (NCBI): domain Eukaryota; kingdom Viridiplantae; phylum Streptophyta; class Magnoliopsida; order Fabales; family Fabaceae; genus Saraca; species Saraca asoca. Next base: position 7,663 of record JANHAO010010123.1, read on the forward strand.
AAAAAATATTTTATTTGTTCAATGTTAAATAAGAAGAGTGTGATAAAAAAATCCTCTATTTTAAATAGTAGAGCAAGTTTTTCATTATTTTTTCTAATCACAAAGTATATAAGTGACATGAATTCCTTTATTTAATATAAGCAAATAAAATTTTCTTACAAAAAATATCTTTTAATCAAACAAATAAAACAGAAATATCTTTTAACAAAATAGAAATATCTTTTAGCATTATAAGTGTCAAATACCATTGCCATATATCTAATGAATTACAGTAAAACTTTTATAAATTAATATTCTATAAACTAATAATACCTATTAAATAATAATTTTTTTATTCTAACTTGCGTTAACAAGCTAAATTAATAATTTTGATAAAATAAAAAATAATAATTTTTTTGAAAATTTTAAATAATCACTTGGTCCCATTCATATCATAAATTAATAATTTACTAAAATTACATATCATGTTTTTTTAAAAAAAATGAGTCTATTGTTATTTTTTTTATTAAAATTTAAATCTAATAGAATCTCATCCTTAATTTTTCTTATTGCATCTAAAAGCTCTTGAGTTAAATTATCATATTGCAATAAGAAATTATAAAAAGTTATTGATGCTTTGAGTGTTTCCTTCCACATAACAGGCTCCGAGGGTACTGTATCATTCTCAACTTTATCATCAGTAGGATTTGTAATGGTGCTAGCAACAATTTCTTCTAAACTTGAGACATCTGAATTTGTATTATTTTCACCAGGATAATTCAATAGGTAATTTATATCTATTTTATTACAGTAATCCAAATTATTGATTATTGTCTTAAATTTATCAATATCTTTTTCATCTAAATGATCATTTAAGTTCTCTGAGGCCATTTCTTTCATGGAATGAATTTTGTAATGTTGAAAACAATTTATTGTTGTCTTTGCATGAACATTTGTTGTCCAAGTTGAAACTACAAGATTGATTGCATCTAAAACATTTATCTTTTCTAGGTTGCTTTGCCCCAATTCATAGCCTTCCGAAAGTTTATGATAAAATCTTTTACAATAATGCATCTTGAAATTTTTATTATCCCTATATCACATGATTGGATTTTTGATATTGTTATGGGTATTTTTGGAACCATACAAATGGATTGATAAAAACTCAATAAACAGACCCAACTAATAAGAGCCCAGCTTAACTAGGAGGAGATCTAGCCCCCAACTCTCAGCTCTCAAGACGAAGTTTACCTCTCAACTCTCAGGTCACGAAATCTAGCTCTCAACTCTCAGGTCACCCAGGACAAGATCTAGCTTTCAACTCTCAAGACGAGGTCCAATTCTCAGCTCTCAGGTCACGAGGTCTAGTTCTCAACTCTCAGGTCAAGAGATCTAGCTCTCAGCTCTCAAGTCACAAGATCTAACTCTTAGCTCTTAGGTCAACCCGGACGAGGTTTAGCTCTAGCTCTTAGGTCACAAGGTCTAACTCTCTCAGGTCATGAGATCTAACCCCCAACTCTCAGGTCGAGGTCTAGCCCCCAGCTCTCAGCATGTTTTCCCAGTCGGCAATTCAAAGAAATCTATTTAATTGCCCATTAAAATGAAAATTTGTTATTGACAATTATGTACCAAATTAATGACTCATTTTCGTTATACATTGTAACACCCTAGCTACTATAAAAAAGGGTTCAAATCATTGTAAAGAAAAAATAAAAAAAATAAAAAAGAAGAAGAAAGAACACAACAAAATATTGTAAACTCAGCCAATAGACTGAGAAATAATATAACTGTGGACATAGGGGTTGATTGACTTTAGCCGAACCACATTAAAAAACTTTTAATGTTCCTTGTTCTTCCTCCCTTACTTCCTTACTATTTCTTCCACAATTTGCAGTTGGGATTTTCTGGACTTCTTTTTGGGTCGACCGGATTTCACTGTCAACAGATGTCATGTTAAGTGGCAAAAAAAAAAAAAAATAGCTCAAAATTTTGTAATCCTTGAACATTCTTTGGATAAGCTGGACAATAATCTATCACCAAGAGAATTTTTCTTGCTTACATTTTATTGTTAAGCCATCGAACATATTCCTTAAAAAGTATTACAGTCATCCATGATCTTTTGTTGGCACGATATTAACAGTTCAAAGAATTCATGTTTACATTCTTGAAGCAACATGATTTTGCATACTTTCCAATGATTCATAGAGGAATTTTTTTCTAAGCCGTCTTCATTACAACAAATAACAATTGTAAGCCTTTCTTTATCTTTTTTTTTTTCCTTTCAAGTTGCTTTGCTGCAAGAAAGTGATCAATTTGTAACTTATAAAACAATCCTATTTCATACATATTAAAAACATCTTTCATGGCAAATTGATTTATTTTTTCTCTTACAAACTCCAATTTCTTCTCCATATCTTGTCTATCAACTTACCCACTTTACCTAAAACATCAAAATGATTTAATTCCATGTCATAACTTAAACTTCTCAAACCAACCTTGAGATAAGTTAAATTCTAAAGTCTCTTCAGGGTTTAATATTTTCATAGTCTCTTTTGCCTTTTCCAAAATTAGCCCACTTGTTATATTCACACGATTTTGGTATTGAAGAAATCACTCATAAACAGCTTTCTCTATATCTAGAAACTTTGATGGTTTGTGCTGCTTAGGCTGATCACTTTTTTTCTACATCAATTGAGAGATATTTTGATGATCACTTGAGTATATTTTGTATTGTATTTTAACTAACTGTCAAGTAAAAATTCTCAAAAATCCATTGTTGCAATTCTTTTTGAGTGCATGTGAGATACTCTCTACTATACTCACATAATACTTTATACATTTGATCAGTCATGATTGATTTATGAACACCTTTTACATGGAAAGTTATATTTTAACAATGAGATATAAGAAAACTGTGTTTGTTTATTATATAAGAAGACTTCTTAATTGTTTACATACATAATATTGTTAGTTTAATTCATTGTATGTATTTAATAAAATTGAAGACATGTATTGTTTAGTATTCCTTAATCTTTTTGACCTTTTAATAATAAAAAAATGATATCAATTACATTAAAGACATTAATACAATTAAGTTATACTTACAAATTAAGTAGATATATATTGATTTATATTCCTTAGGCTTTTAGCCTCCTTTTATTAATTGAATAATTTATATTTTTATAAAATAAAATAATTTTTTAATTGATTAAATAGATGTTAATTTGAATTATAATTACACTTGATAAATTAATAAATTATTAATTTATCAATTAATTAATACCTTTTTAAATTAATAGAATTTGTATAATTCCAAAGTTATTACTTCACAGGGATTTTACTGTATCTTGCATTTGACATCATAAGTTCAGTAACATAAGGCTTGCAGTCTTTTACATTTGCAACTAAAGGTCAATGTGATACCTACTACTCTATTTGCGATACCCACGTCAGTTCTTTAATTTGTGAATATCATTGCAAATGGTACCTTTTCTTTAATACATTTGCTCATGGTCATTCATGTTACGGCTGTACAGAATCTCACAATGAAACCATGTTTATTCACAAAAATAGTTTTTGGGATTGGACATAAAAACTATACCATCTTCATGCACTCACAATAAATAATCATTTCTACAAGAACTAGATGAAGAGTCACCGTGTCATTTCAGACTCTTGTATGATGACGAACAAATTAAGGCCTATATTCCTTCATTTCTGTGTTGCCATTTTTCCCTCCTCGAATCAGAGGATTTTATAATCCTATAATAATATACAGTAACACAAAATATACTCTTCATGGCCTCTCTAGTGAGGAGCTTTTGCTGTATATATAATTTTTTTTCCCTAATTTGAAGCCTACATCAAGGCAAAATAATTGAATCCAAGGATTTGAAGTTCTCATTTGGATTCTCCAAATAGGTCTAACAGTCTTCATAATGAACTATGCTGGAATGCTATTTTCCGTTACAGGACAAGCATCTCGAATAACTTTCTCAATTGGGTTTTCAGTTGCCCACACAACTGCGTCTTGATACCCAAACTCAAAAAGCCGGTCAAGAATTTCATCTTCGGCTGGCTCAAGGGCCCAATTGAAGAGCTGAAATGATTTAGAGCAGAAGGCTCATTATCTTATTCTTAAAAATATAAGTCTGTTTATTCACATGTTAAAAAGTTTACCTGCCGGGGTGTGGCCCTGTTTTCTGGATTGCAATCTGGACTGATCCCTATCCCTTGCAATCCCAATCGGCTTGCTGGGAAAGCACATACACGCACCTGTGAAAAGGAAAACAGGCTTTCATCGAGTTGAGGCAGAGATGTAACAATAAATTTGCCATGGCCATGAACAAAAATAATACTGTTATTAAAACAGAACAATCATGGAGTCTATAGACAGGAACCAAAACAAAATGGAAACATGTAAGAAGCTCAACACGCAGGTATTAAATTGCTCCAGCACAAATTTTACATTCACAACTATAAACAATACATAGAGAAGTGTTTTTCTCTTCTCTGCTCAGTCTGCCTTAGTTATGTTGCAGAACCAGAAAAAAAAAAAAAAGGTAAGCTGATTTTAATCGTCTATAGTTCTATAAACTTCAGCTTTCTTAGACCTTCCTATCAATTTCATTTTTGATTATTCATATCTTCACTATCTCCTAAGCTCCTCACGGAAATCAGAATCACACACTTTTCTTTTGCCATGGATTATCAAATCATATTTCACACACGATTTGTTCTCTAAATATTAAAGGACAGTGCCTTCTACATAGACTAAACTAGACCAGCATGTGTAATCCTTTAATCAGTCATCGATAGATTGTTCAAATAAGTCAAGCATTGTCTACCCCTCAGAAAATAGCTAAGCACTAATTTCACAAACCCAGTCCTTTGAATTGTGCTGAATCCTCCACCACCATCATGCATTAAGTGATAAGTAGTGAAATAATCAAATTTTTGCAGGCAAGCCATGAAGCTATAACACAGTAAAGGTCTTGCACAGGGCATTTAATTGAAGCTCGCATTGGAAATGATGCAGTCTAAAGAAAGGACCCCAACTTAGAATCTTAGACACACTTAGAAGTAGATTCATAGAAAGTAGTATACAATTAGATTTAATCTCTAAGCTAGATCAAAACCTTTATAATAAGGTTTAATTAAACAACAATCATTAACTGTAATTCATCACAAGTCCAGCTAGTAAATCAAATGTAAAATACCGTTTGTGCGGCAGATGTTGGTGGCATAAACAACGTCAAACCCCCATCAATGCATAGTCGATTTCTAAACATCGTTGCTGGCCTTGGTGCAAGATATCTGGAAGATATAAATTAGTCTGAGATAAATTAGTTTGAGATTCCAAAATAGCTTATAATGGACAACAGAGTAGCATACAAACAAATCAAAAATAGTACTAACAAATCACCCTGGAATAAAGGAAGAAGTAAAAACTGCGTTGATGAGATCTTCTTTGGAATCAAATTTATCTACCAGTAAACCCCTCGGTCTCCAAAGAAGCTGGGTCACAGCAACTGCAACAGAAGAAACAATGAAACATGAAGTAGCAATACTTGATAAAATACTTTTAATCAAAGTAGCATTTTAATTAGCCGAACCCTTATAAGATATGGAACCAAGGTAACAAGAAAAATAATGCACAAATGAAGTTCCACGCATTTCATTTTCATTTAGTAGAAACTTCTTACAAAGAGAGCCAGAGGGCCAAAAATTCATTCTTACCTCGAACTCTGCCATTGGATCTGATATGAGCATCGTCTGGCAGAAACTTGTCAAGAGTATCACGCAGGACAGCCTGAGGACATAAAACAAATTTTACTAAAAAGAGTTAAGATTTGAATTCTTTATAGCTGACACATTTTAGAGGGGGCAACAAAACACCATCAAGTTTCAATTATTAGATCTTAATGTAGTAGTGCTTATTAAAGATATGTTTATTTATGCCTTTTTTTCAAGATAAGAGTACCTAATAGTATCCAAGGAAAATGAGATAATTCTATAACCAAATGTATTAAATGAACAGACAACCTTGTATCGAGTCCTAAATTCTAAGATTTTCTTGGTCTTCAAATTCATGTCTATGTCCATCACAGTCCAGCTGTCATTTAGTTGTGCCCATGTGTTTATTTTTGCTCAAATACATTCCATTGTAATGGTTTCACTTCCCTACAAGGCAAACTACAGATTCCCACAACAAGGCAAGCTATCCAACATGCCTATAGAATAATGCATAACATTACCCCACCCACCCACACACACACACACATGACAGTGATACATCATCTTTGATAAAGTTCTTAAAGAGTAAAGACTTACTCCCAGCCGAAATGCAGTTCCCCGACTTCGACAATCATCAGCCAATATTTTAGTAACTTGCAATGCTTCTTCCATACTAGCTCCAGAGGCAATTACAGCACAGACTATAGCTCCAGCAGAAGAACCAGCTAATGGTGTTGTTTCCTACATCAACATATAAGTCCAGTTATAAACACAACATAAATCCTTTCATAAAAAACAAGTCTTCATTTCCAAATGGTAGAACAAACGAACTTGAAGCCAAAGCTCACGCCAAAACAAACCAAGAAAACATTAACTTATGAGTGAGCTGCATAGCACATTACAGTCTATAGTGCACAAAAAAATGAAGCACTACAAAACATAATAAAATTAAGGCCAAATTTTAATTGTAGAGCTCTTGAAATTTCATATTATCAACGTCATCACCAATCGACATAGAAAATTTCTAGTACATGTCACTTCATCATCTGTTTCGAAATTGATAAAACAAGGTTCTAAATATTATATTTACACAAAAAAATTAATTTAAAAGAACATGACTTCAATTTCAAAAATCCAAAATTCAACATTCCACATAATCCTAGAAACCCCTAAAATTAAAATTTTCACCTTTATGTAACCCTTCTCTATGAGACATTTAGCAACCCCAAGATGGTAAGGGAACAAAAGCCCAGCTGCGGAAAAGCTAAACCCCGGGCTGGTAACAACGCGCATATTGCGCTCAGCCTCAACGTCCTTAACCCGCTGCTCCCACACAACTTCTGGTTCAATTTCATCCTCCATCACTGCTCCAATCCGCTCTTCGTAAGATTCCCCTTTCTCGATTGAATTCTCAAACATCGCCACAGAACCCGAATCAGCCAAAGGGCTTTGGCTTCGACCCTTTATCAGCCGCGACGCCAAACCCAAGAAGAGCTCTCCGGTGGCCACGGCAAACGATTTTTTCTCCGATGGGTCCGTCGGAGAAGACGAAGGAGGAGAAGAAGTTTCGGAGTGTTGGATTTTTCGTGGGGGTGAAGAATTTGTTGTGAAGGTTAAGGTTTGGGTCCGTAGAGGGAGGGTGTATCTATAAAGAGGGCCGAATTTGATATCAGAATTTGGAGGAGAAAAGTGGTGTGTGTGATGGATGAAGGAAGAGAGGGAAGAAGCCATGAATGAAGCAGAAGCCGAGAAAGCTCCCTTGGGCAGATGTTTGTTTAGCGGCATTTTTAACGTTTTCTTTTGCGGAATAGAATATGACAAAAGTCTGTTTTGGCCCTTTTGCTTTCAGATGATATACCCTCTCTCTCTCTCTCTCTCTCTCTCAAATTCATAAGAAATGGAGTTTCCACACCTCTAATTACCATTAATTAAAAACTATGTAATGAAAAATATATAAAAATGAATTTATAAAAATAATATATAATTAGTGGTAAGTAAATAATAATATTATTATAAAGAGTCTAGAGACAGAGTGGAATTTAATATTTATCGTAAAAATATTTATTGTGCTCTAATTTTGCCTTTAAAAATACCAACGATGAAAAACATTACTAGACATATCAAAATACTAAAACCGATTGTACTAGAGAGGAACACTATATTATTTAATTAATTAATACCGAAAAGGAAGATTATATTCACTATTAATGTCTTAGAAATAATTTTGATATTTTTAAGTACCATATTTGAAAAGTTCTTACCATGTAAATGATTTAACTTATTTACAATTTCACTCCTTCAACTATTACAAATATGTAAGCTTATATTTAATTAATACAATTATTGTTACAATAAAAATGCTATGAAATAGGTTTTAAAATGCTTGCCAGTTACCTAAGACGGAGAAACCTTACTAAAATAACCAAAAACATATTATTACAAATATATATCACTCTGTTTTGACACAATATTAAGGATGGCAAGATGGATGAAAATCATGAATTTATATGATTTATTCAAATTTTTTATTAATTTAAATTCATTCATAATATTTAGTGAGTCGAGTTCAATATAATAGATAAATAGAATGTTAATCCATTTAATAAAATAATTATTAAAGATTCATTTATGGATATCCATGATTTATCCAATTTTATTTTTATTGAAAATTTAAAATAAATATTTTTAAATAAAAAATAAAATTAAAATTAGAAATAATAAAATCCTAACATAATTGTACACGCCAATGAATTTGGCAATTGTGACTCATATTGATTTATTTATCCATATATCTTTTTGTTATAATTCATCTATATTAGCTTTTGGATAAGAATAATTTAAATTATTATTGATAATGTTAAATAAAAATCATATTAGATCAGTCTATAAATTATTATTTATTTATTTATATTTATATTTAATATTTTAATAGAAAAAAAAGATAATATGTTTAGCATCTTTTATAGGATAAAAAATATTGTATCTAACATTTTGATCTTTGTAGATACTTGCAGTCAAAAAAAATTTTAGGTATTAATTAATATTTATTTATATAAAATATTTAGCTTTAGTTTTTCTATTTAAATATTAGTAATCAATTATTTGGTTTAATAAATTTTTAAATTTTTTTAAAGAAGTGCTAATTTCAAATAAAGTGTACCTTTGTTTTATTCAAGATGTTTTAAATTTTAAAAAAATGTCAATTTCAAACCACATTTATTAGATTTTATTTTAATATATATTATATGTGTAATATGTAGAAAAAATTTAAAATAAAAAAGGGAAAGTATAACAATAAAAAATATTTTATTCTTATATTATTAGTCCTTTCTTCCATTTTTTAGTTTGGATAAAATATTTTTCAAATATAATTTAAAATTTTAATAATAAAAAATTATTTTTTTAATTATGAAGTTAAAATATAATTTAAAATTTAATAGTAAAAATTATTTTTTAATGATAGAATTAAAATAAATTTAAAATTTCACCAGTAAAAAATTATTTCTTAAGAATGGCAAATAAAATTGTAATAGTAAAACAAATAATGAGAATAAAAATAATCACATAAAATAATATAAAATAATTATTGTTAAATGGATAAATAGATGATAAATTATGTGTGATCTTTTATATATGAGTTATAGATTAATACATGATTCATATAAAATTTTAATTGGATTATAAATGGATAAATTGATCATTGTTAATCTATCTATTAGAGGCGCAATTCAAATCTATTTAAATCATTCATTTAACACTCTTACACGAAAAGAAAAAAAAGGTTATACATGTCTGGTTGGAATTATTCCCATAAGAGATATTCAATCAAAATGTATTTTTTTGGATTTATATTTCTTGCATTGATAGTGTAATTTTATTGAATAATGCTACTTGCACTATTGATATTTATTCCCTTTTCATTCCCTTTTTTATATGAAGAAAAATTTGCTAATTCAATTTTTTCTTTTTGTAAATCAAAAAGTTTTCTTTCTTGATATGGAAAGAAAAATGAAAGGGAGTGAATACAAATAATATTACTTAATTTTATTTACACCAATAACACATAAAATACTGCCATATTTACTATATTTTTTAAAAAAAATTCATGGTATCTCATATATTTGTAAAAATATATGATACATGAAATAATATATTATACGCCCTTGACATAAATACAAATTTATCATGAACAATGGAAGTCACGTTATGTGATGGGAGGCTTTGGACTTGTTTTGAAGTGTTTTTGTTTTATTATTTTTAAGAACAGTTTTTAAAAACAGTCCTAAAAACTATTTTATTAAAAGAGAAAATTAAAAAATTTATTTGGATATAAAATTTTGATAATAATTTTTAAAAACAAAAGAGTAGAAAACTCGTTTGAAAAAAAATACTTCAGGAAACAGTTTTAAGAACAAAAATAAAAATAAAAAACTTGTTTGGTTGCAATAAAATAAAAATTCTTTTTTTGTTGTTTTCAATTAGTAACAAATTTTATATATTTAAA
>JANHAO010010124.1:0-17889 GCA_026873985.1 Saraca asoca
TTTTTCAAGCACAGTTACAAGAATCTTTTGCACAATTCTATCATCAGAGAAGTCCTTACCAAGCAATCTCACCTTATTTACTATGTCCAGCAACTTGTCAGAGTACTCTTTGATGGTTTCTGTCTCCTTCATTTTCAACATTTCAAATTCCCTGATCAAGTTGAGTATTTGCATATCTTTAGTTCTTTTATTTCCTTAGTACTCCTTTTTAAGGTAATCCCAGATACTCTTTGCCGATTCCAAATTCATAATTCTTCTAAATATGGTGTTTGAAACAGTAGAGAATAGGCAAGCTTTAGCTTTGGACTTCTTTGTCTTCTTCTCTTTGTGAGTCTTCATCTGAGCCACTGTAGGATTTGCTGGCAATGGGGGCACCCCATAGTCTTCCTCTATAGCTTTCCAAAAATCTAACGCTTCTAAATAGACTATCATTTTAATAGCCCAGGCTTGGTAGTTTTCACCATCAAAAATTGGTGGTGAAATTTAGAAGAAATAGATTTCAGTTTCCATTCTTGAAGGTAATTATGCTTATGGCTTTTTGGTTTGTTGTATTTTAGGTTTGTGTTTGGATTTACTTAACTCACAAGTCCCTCAAGAAGAAAGCTTTAAAGCCAATATGTTGATCTCAAAGGATAAATAATATTAATTGCATATCTCTATGTATAGAGTAAAAGTTTAATAGAAATATAAACTTTTCCCTTATTCTTAGGCATAACTAACAACCTTCTTAATATTAAGATAAACAGAATATAAAACAAATTTATCCCTTATTCCTAAGCATAACTAACAACCTTTCTAATATTAAACTAAATAGAATTCAAAACAAACTTCAATAAAATCCTATTGTCAAATGACAACTTTTTAAGCACATTTTCACCAGACACAACAAGAAATTCATCAGGCCAAACCTCGTAACATTGAACTTCAACCATCCAATGAAACGCCCCGTTTCCCAAAACCCCACGATTGCATATAGGGTATGAGCATGTTTCCTCAATGACTCTCCGAACAATTTGGACCTTCTCCGTTTTCTGTAAGAGTCGCAATTGTAAATCTCGTCTTCTTGTTTCGGTTAGAATAAACGAGCAATCTTATATTCATTCTTTAATGGAAAGAAGCCAATACCTGAGAAACTATCACAAAACAAGGAGCGACAAGGATCTAGAAGTTTCAAGAATTGTTGGGTAAGAGGATTACAGACATAGAGAATTTCATTAGTGTCGAATTAGACAAGACCAACTCCGTTATGATTTTGTAGAAGGCGCACAGAATCATCTGCAAAAGCAGTGAATTCTTCGTCATCAGCAAAAGTAGTATCCATAGCTGCTTATCCTTTGGTTTCACAGACATTTTGCTGATTATAAATCCTAACGTCATATTGGTTACCATTCAAAGCAAAGGAGTTGGACATTGTGTTTCACTAGCTATGTTCTGCTTTCTTCTTTTATCTCTCTCTCTCTCTCACTCTCTCTCTTTGCTGATATGAGATTGAAAATAAAAAAATGTATTTATTTTTTTAAAATTTTTTTGACAATAGCTTTCTTTAGAGCATAAATTTTTTTTTGCATGCTTCATGGTTTGTTTGGATGGATGGAACATGATGGAAAGAAATGGAATGGAAGTGATTAAAATACTTTTCGATTGTTTGGGAGTTTTTTAGTAAAGGGAATGAATGGAATGGAATGGAAAGGGAACTCTTCCATTCCTTTCCACCCAAATCTCTAAAATTTATTCCCTCCCAAAATGGGGTAGAACCAATGGAATGAAATGGAATACATTTTTAATTAAAATTATATTTAATTTTCATCATTTTTTTTACTTAAACATCCAAACAATGGAAAAGTAGCTCCCCTTCCATTCTTTCCCTTCTCTTTCCTTTCCATTCCATCTCCTCAAAACTCCTAAACATAGCCTTACTCTCTTGATGGTAAAGAAGCTTCTTCCTTTGAATCTTTCCAATTTCAAAATCTTTTTTATACTTATTTTATCTCTATAAAAAATTTCTCTTTACTTCTATTTTAGAGTTATTATCACGACTCAAAATACTAAGCAGTGATCGACATGAATACTAATCTCTGATTGATATCACCAACTTTTAACTTGTTTTTATTATTCATACATGCTCATACTTATTTCAATATTTTCTACTTATATTTACTTAAATTCAATTGATTAATCAAATAATCATAACACATACATGATTCCAAAAATCCTGCATCAACTACTAACTAACTTAGAGGTAAATCCTACTGCATCCCTCATAACTCCTCAACGGCAAGACAATACAAAAGTTAGATTAACTTGTGTCTTATCATGAAACCAAATATAGGTTAAACTAATTAAACACTTAGGTATCTTGCGGCCATTCTAATTACAAATATCAAAAGGGTTAGCAAAATATATAGAAGGATAGTTAAACCTTAAAGGTTAAACCATCCTATGGCCATTATTAGAAGGACATTTGGGGCCTACAATGGAATAATCTCCACCTCATGTAGCACCTCGCAATCGACTAGATTTTAAATAACAAAATAATGTGTCTTAATCTAATAGGCTCCTAGAGAACTCTCAATAGTAGTGGTGAAGCATCGGCAACAATCTCCATTGGATTGTTATTCATTCTTACTTTTTGGAGAAGGGATTACTACAATTTTTTAAGAATCTAAAAAATAGTTCACAAAAAAATGAGTTTGTGGCTCAGTGAAATTAATTCGTACCTAACTTATGAATTTCTCAATAATATCAATGCATATGAAAACCATAGCCATACATTTATATTTCATATCACACAATATTAATATGACCATAAACCATGAACTTAAGCTATCATCATCAATCATTACTTACCAAATCACTTTGTATCTTATTTAATATTTCTCAAAATAATAATTCAAGTAAGAAGCAAAATAAATAATATCAATCAAAATTCTCCTTATTACTTCGTTTCAACCTTATCCCTTACACCATATCAGAGAGAGTAGATCAGGGATTTGATTCATTTACTCCATCTCGTCACATCAATCATGGTTCATCAACATCTCATATCATATATCATATATTATCCCATGTCTCATGGGGAATTGTCAAACTTTAAATAATATCATTACTTATAATGATTGTATCACAACATTCACATTCAATTACAATCTTAATCATATGGATCACAACCTATCACAATTACAACCATACATTCCTTGTCTCATTATCATAATAGCTACCAGAATTATTACCATAATACCAATATATAGCCAATTATTAGATTTATTGATATTGACTTATGCGTTACTCATTTAAGATTTCTTAATTGCTAAATTCAAATTAGTTAGAATTCACATAAGTTTAGATAAAAGGAAATAAGAGAAATTTTATAACAAAGTGAATTTAAGCTGAAAGGAGTGAAAAATTATGAATATGCAATCAGAATCATGAATATAATTACTGTTAAACTACGAAGAGATTCACGATTAGAATTGCGAGGCTTAAGTAAGGAGGGTTTAATTCAACTCGTAAGGATTGAGCACAAAATGCAAGTCTACTAGCCAAAAACTGCAACCCTTTAGGAAGTTCAAAGTAACTACATGATCAAAATCGCAATAAGGGTAAAAAAAAAAAAGATATGAAGGGTCGATTCAAATAACAAGAAACTAGTTATATTTCTGATTTGGATTGTAAGGCATAATGCAGTTCAATCTTTATGAGCATGATCAAGGGTTCAGTGTAAAATAGTATGATTTAACTTATGACCTCTGGTTTTGTAGAATAGTGGACAAAACAGGGGAAAAAATGATCCAATTGCACCAAATCATATAGGTTCAACATTTTTTTAGAAGCTTAAACTAACAAAAACTTAAGCTTTTCCAACTTTGAACCATACTCATAACAATAAATCCAATCAAAATCAAACTAAGCCTTAAGACCATGCAATACTCATTTTTACTCATTATAATCAACCATTCAAAGATTCCTAATCATTTAGTTATTTTACAACTCACAAGGAAGGTAAGATTCACTCACCAAAGGCTGGAAACAAGAGATTAACACTAATCTAACAAAGAGCTTCAATACTCTTCAAGAGAAAAAGAGAAGAGCATGTTAACTTCTTGAAATTTCAAGGTTTTTCTTCCATCAAATAATCAACTACTACTAAATTATGGTTTCATTACAAAGAATCAAACTAGAAATAACAGATTCAAGCTCTAAAAACATCAAAAAGCAAATGGGTTTATGGGTTAAATAGTAACTGTTGGATTAAAAAATTCATAACTCAAATTATACTTAGTGAATTAACATGATTTTGGCATCGAAATAAAGAGGAAGAAGAGAGGAATCAGTAGTAAAAATATAAGAAATTAACATGAAGGAATGAATGCTTACTTGAAGAGAAAGAGAGAAGAAGTAAGCTTTAAGTTGAAGAAAAATTATAGGTTACATGAATGCAACCAAAAAAGGGCTAGAAGATAAAGAAGTAGTTAGCCCCTTAAGGGCAAAATGAAAAAATTTGTGTTAATTGACATTTAGCTTCAGTGTGATTCAAATTTTCTTTTTAAAATTTTTCCTATTTGCTCCACCTCAAGTCCAACATTAACATACTCCTTGATCGCAATCGGCCATACAATTTTAACACATATTAGTTGAATTAATTATCATCATAATGACTATAATTTTACACTCACTAGGTACCTGTAATTTTAATTTTGATTTCTCTAAATTTTTTCAGAAATTAAATCCTGAAAATTCCAATTTTATTCTACAACCATTTGAAAAGGAAATCTTAGCTTTCTAAGGATTTTGTAAATTCACATAATTCATTTTTATTATATCTACACTTTGTATCTCAAAATTCATTGTTTCAAAAGACTTGAAACTTTCAAATTCACCTTTTTAAAATTTTCAAAAAACCATTTTTATCAAAATAAATTTTTGTTAAATTCAAGGTATTAGGGAGTGCTTTTGAAAGTAAAAACATTTGGAATTGGACTTCTCTTTTTCCGGTGAAGAGGCTCTTACAGTCATGGAACTCTTCAAGAAAAGGGCTGTTAAGGCTAAGTTTTCTAGAACAAGTGCAGGGTTTGCGGTTAAGGCTTCTTCTATTGAGGGTGCTCCCCAAGGAGAAAACAGCTCGCAAGCCATGAAAGTTGCTGGTGACTAAGTAGCGAACGTCTCTAGAACTCCTCCTACTGACCTTTTACCTCAAGAAAACCCAACTCCTAAAGCTCCAGTTCCTTAGGCATTGACTTTCTATAACTTTGTATTTTTTGAATTTGAAATGAATCTTTAGATTTTGTATAAATTAACTTTGTTGAAGTAACACTAAATGAATTTTTATTTTCTCCCCTCGGCTTCCCTACTCGAATACATGACTCGATAAACTTGTGTTAAGGATGAGTACCCGATAAACTACTTCAATTAATACTCCTTATATAATACATCACTTGCTTCTTGTGTGACACTTTATTAAGAATTTTATTAAGAAATGAATACAAATATAAAAATTCAAAGAATTACTTGAATGTTTACACTTATTTCTAAATAATTTTTTACAAACATTGGGGGTCTTTGTTGATAATAATGGTGAAGATGTTCTGCATTCCAAGCTCGAGGATACTCCGTCCCATCCATGTCTACCAAATGATAAGTTCTATGGCTAATAACTCTTTAAATGAGGTATGGGTCTTCCCAGTTTGGCTCTAAGGTCCCCTGACTGGCTTTATGAGTGCTAGGAAGGATAAGACATAGAATGAGGTCGCCAGGTTTATAACTTCGAGCTTGAACCCTTCAGTTATAATATCTTGTGACTCATTATTGGTAGGTTGTGACTCTGAGGCGAGCTTTCTCCCTTACTTCTTCTAAGAGATCTAGATTCATGGCAAGTAGTTAATTGTTATCCTTCGGATCAAAGGTAATCCTTTGTCACGATGCCATCTCAAATTTCATCGGGATCATTACCCCATATTCGTATACCATCAAGAAAGGGGTCTCTCTTGTGGTGTTGCAAGGTGTGATTCTGTAGGCCTAGAGCACCTTTGGCAGTTCGTCTACCCTTGCCCCTTCTTGGCCTCCAATCTTTTCTTCAAGATTTGTTTGATGATCTTTTTAATGGCTTCAACTTGCTTGTTAGCCTATGGATGGTTTACGACTGAGAAACTCTTCGTAATCTTAAGATCATTGTAGAACTTAAGGAACTACTTGCTATTAAACTAAGTCCTATTATCAGTTATAATTTGTTGGGGGACTCCAAATTTATAAATGATATTACTCCATATAGATTTTTCTATTTTTACAGAGGAGATCTTTGCGAGCTTTTTTGCTTATGGCCCCTTGGTAAAGTAATTTATAGCCACCACTGCATGCTTGCAATTTTCGTGAATTGTAGGAAGCAGTCCTATTAGGTCCATGCCCTCGATTGCATAGGGCCATGACTAACCATCTATTACAATTAGGCTAGTGGGGCTCACAGGATCTTTGTGAATCTTTGACATATCACACCTCCTAATGAGTTTAATTGTCTTGATGAGTTTAATCATGTCTTGTTTCATCATTGGCTAGTAGAATCCTTGCCGGAGATCATTTTGAGCTAAAGGCAGCCCCTCAATGTGCTTTCCATAGTAGCTAGCATGGATTTCTTCTAAAAAGGCATCGTAATTAGGCCATCAATGCATTTCAAGAGTGGGGTTGAGAACCCTCTTTTGTACAGCATATTGTCATAGATGTAATATCTGGCTGCTCGAGCTCACAATCTTCGGGCCTCGAGCTTATCCTCTAACAGCTTGTCACTTTGCAGATAGTCTAAGATTAGGTTCATCCAAGAGCCTGTCATTCTAGCAATTGTCATCAAAGCATTTTTTGTTCTATGCTTGGGGATGAGAGGAATTCTACTGGGATCGCCCCTAGGAAGTTAGCATCCTTGGTTATGGCCAGACGAGCTAACGCATTAGTGTAAGCATTCTAGGCTTGTGGTATTTGGTTGACCTTATAATGCTAAAATGACCTTAGCAATTCCTAGACTTTCTACAAGTAGGTAGTCATCTTTGATCCTTAAACTTGGTATATTCCTTACACATGGTAGACAATAAGCTGAGAATCACTAGAAATCTTCAACTTTTCGACTTGCACCTCTTTGGCTAGTTAGTGTCTAGCTAACAAAGCTTTATACTCGACTTCATTCTTTGTGGCTTGGAAACTGAACCTTAACACGTAGAGGATTTTATTTTTTTCTAGACTGATGAGAAGCACCACTGCCCTGGCCTTTTGCTCACTTGATGACCCGTCAGCGTACAGTTCCTAACTTGGAGCTTTTGAAGTCCCCACTTCCTTCTATATGGGCTTAGTAAATTCTGCTATGAAGCCTGCAAGAGCTTGCCCTTTGATCACCGGTCTAGGCTTATATTCAAACTGAGCTAGCTCAATTGTCCATTTGAAGAGATGTCCTGAGACATCCGTCTTTTATAGAACTTGTTTGAGTGGATATTGTGTCAACATTTCTATGTTGTGTGCTTCGAAATAAGGTCACAGCTTTCTCAAGGCAATTATTAGGCAGTAGGCAAGTTTCTCCATAGGCGAATACCTTGTCTCTGTGTCTAATGATCATTTACTCATGTAGTAAATGGGAAACTAAGCTCCACCTTCTTCTTCTTGCATTAGAGTCACATTAAGGGCGTATTGGGATACTCCTAAATAGGCGATTGGCTTCTTGCCTTCTTTTGGTTTCAACAGAAGAAGAGCTTACCCAAGATACTATTTGAGCTGCTGAAAGGCAATTTCACACTGCTGCGTCCATCCAAACCTCTTTGCCTTTTTAGGGCATCAAAGAAAGGGACGTATTTATTTGTTGCTTTGGAGATAAATCTACTTAGCATTGTAACTTGGCCGTTCAAACTCTGGACATCTTTAGGCCCAATGGGGGATCTTATGTTAATGAGGGCTCTGATCTTTTTAGGATTTGCTTCAATCCCCTTGCTATTCACCATGAAGCTAAGAAACTTTCCAGAATTGACCCCAAACACACATTTGTGCAAGTTCAGCTCCTCAGGATTTGAAACATTTTCCCTAGGTCGCGGACATGGTTGGTGAGTTGTTCAGACTTTACCAACATGTCATCCATGTATGCCTCCATTATTTTTCTGATTTGATCTTTGAACATCATGTTTACCTACCACTGATAGGTTGCCCCCGTATTCTTTAGCCCAAAGGGCATCACCCTGTAATAGTACAATTCTCGGTAGGGGGAAGCTATCCTTCAAGCATGCCTTATTAAGGTCAGTGAAGCCAATACAGGTTCTCCACTTCTTATTTTTCTTCTTTACAAGAATAGGATTGGCCACCCAAGTGGGATAATGTGCTTCCCAGATAAACTTATTTGCTAAGAGCTTATCCACCTTCTCCTTTAATGCCTCATATCATTTGACAGTCATTAGCCTTCACTTCTAGCGAACTGGCTTATGGCAAGGATCAGTGTTTAATCTATGTGACATGACCTTTGGGTTGATCCTAACCATGTCTTCGTGGTTCAAATGAGGACATCAAGATTTACTTTAAGAAATTTTGTTAGCTCCGTCTTCATGCTTAGAGAAAGATTCTTTCCTAATTTGAGGCATCTTTGGGAGTCTACCTTATTGACTCAAACCTCATCAAGTTCTTCCATTGGTCCCATTGTCTTTTTAACATCTACTTCATGAGGGTCCAAGTTGTAGTATGCCAATCAAGCTCATGGGTCGTGGCTCTCCCCTAGAGACCACATCAATCTTCCTTCCCCTTTCCCCCATTTCAACTACATCTCTATAGCATTGTCGGGCCACTTTTTGCTTTCCTCAAATACATCCAACTCCGTTTGGGGTTGGGAACTTGATAGTGAGCATTTTAGGTGATATGACCATGTCTAGGTTGTTTATAACCGGTCACCCTAACACTACATTATATGCCAATGGAAAGTCAATGATCAGAAAGTCAGCCAAAGTGATGGCTTGATAGCCCGAATCTTTAAGGGTTCTAGGGAGCTTGATTTACCCCACTGAGACTATTGCATCTCCCGTGAAGCCAAAAAGGGGTTTTGGGGACGGCTTGAGCTGATCGGGGTTTATGCCCATCTAGTCAAATCAATACCAATGCATCATATTTATCGAACTGATCGTGTCCACCACAATTCTCCATACCTCGACATTGCTGATTCTGGCTTGGATGACCATAGCATCATTGTATGGAGAATGTACCCCCCAAGCATCTTCACTGCTAAAAGTGATGCAATTAGAGCTTATTCTAGCTTTCTTTTCTAGTCTTCTAGCTTCATCACACCTTGCAAGCAGGACATATCTCCCCTCCCACATATACTACTCGTAGGACCTCTTTGAAGTTCTAGTAATATGGGGTCCACTATGAATGGTGAATATGGCCCCCACTGAGGGTGTCCCCTCCTATTTGGGAGTCTATTAGTGTTAGTGCTAAGTTGGTTAGTGAGACCATAGGGGTCACTGTCCTGAGGGTTACACCACGTAATCCCTCAAGCAATCTCTCCTAATAAGGTTCTCAATAGCATCTTTGAGTGACAAGCAATCTAAAGTATTGTGCTTGACTTTGTTGTGATAGGCATAAAATCTATTCTTGTTTCTTCATTGAAAGAGAACTTTTAAGGGCTTGGGTCTCTCGAAGTCCTCATTTTCCCTCTCTGCTACGAAAATCTTTTCAGGGTGTCTGACAGGATGTTGTACCTGTTGTAGCTACCCTGGCATAGTGGTCACTCGCCCCTGGCCTTCTTCACGACTTGGTCATCAGAACCCCTCTTTTGATCGCCTCTATTACTCCTACCATTATTCCTTTTCTTACCCCAGCTGGAGCCACCTACCTTATCTTTTTTATTAGGCTTCTTCATGTAGAAAGTCTCCTCTTACCTTATTTCTTTGGCAGCTTAGTCATAAAACTCACCCAAGTCTTCTACTGGAGACTTGTATATGCTCTTGTAAAGCTTGTCATCCTTATGAAGCACAATTGAAATGGCTGTAAGGATTCTCTCATCTGAAAGGTTTTTGACATTACAAACCTCGCTTCTAAATCGGGCAATATAATCCTTCAATGATTCATTTCTTTGCTGAAAAACCATCGTGAGGTGGCAAGATGGTGTGAGCTACCTTTTCAATGCCTTGTATTAGTTAAGAAATTTTGTTTGGCATTCATCCCAGCTCTGAATGCTATGGGCAGGAAGACTCTTGAGCCACGTTCTAGGTATTTCCCCAAGTGTCACAGGGAAGACGTGGCATTTAACTAGCAGGTTTGAAGTTTAAAGGTCCATTTGAACATTAAACGCATCCAAATGGTTGTAAGGGTCGGTATCCCCATTGTATGGTGGGATGTTAGAGACTTTGAATCTTTAAGGAAGGGATTTTGTTTCAATCTCTTGGGTAAACGATGTCTGTTCCTCATAACTACCTTGGTTGTTCTGAGCCCTAAGTCTTTGTTCTGACTACTTCACCCTCTGGAGTAGCTCGTCAATCACTGGGTTCTAAATCTCAAACCATTGGTTGGTGGTGTGATGGCTTCTGTCATCCTAATGATCACAAGAGTGGTGATCCAAGGTTTTTTACTTTTTATTGTGCCCTCGACTTGATGAACGACAGTTTGATCTGTATTCCCGATCGGTCCCACTTAGCTTTTTTCTTATTGCAAGCTTTAAGGTCATCGATTATCTTCTTCATCATCTTCACGGGCTCGTTGAACTTTTAATCTCAATTGTGAGTTGGACGAGTGGACGGAGCTAGCTTGGTGACATACTTCTCTAACAACCCTCTCTTATTAGGCTCTAAGGTGTTAGGGTCTCACTTTGAGCGTAGCAATCTCAGCCTACTTTTGTGCACCCTGGGCTTGCACCTAAGCCAATGCTCTCACCATATAGGCCAACTCTCTTACAGTATTTTCAAGCATTTCCTAACACTAGAACAACATTTGAGTCTATCAGCGTCAAAGGCAACAAGTTGATGGGGAGAGAAAGATGCCATACCAATAACAGCACCCATTGTTGGGGTGGTAGAGGTGTCTATTGTAGGGAAGACTAAGCTTTTGGTTAGTGACATTTATTTTGTTGTTGTATATGACCATCAAGTTGGCCAGCGATAGTGCCAGAACTTCTAGTGGTTTTTTCTCTCGCCATTGCAACTAGCCAGTTAGCCAAAGAAAGAGAGAATGAAGTTGGGGGCCCTCCTTCTGGCCCCAAAATGTTGATGATAAAATTTGATTTAGTGAACCTAAATCTTAGTCAACCAGAATGGTTCTTCAACACCCCAAATTACAAGCTAATAACTCAAGTTTAAATAGAAAAGAGAGTAAGAAAGAGGAAGAATAATGCACACAGAAGCTTTTATCTTGGTTCGGCTAAAGCCAACTTGGCCTCTACATCTATGGTGGTTTGTATTAGCTTTGCATGGTGGTTTCTCTATGAAGTTCAATAAAGTTACAATATCAGTATTCTTTCACTTTACAAGTGCTTTCTCATTGTTTCGGCAAAGTGTCTGCATATAATTGCTCTTACTTGTTTACAATGGTATATCCCTCTCTTATTTATAGAAACTAGGAGGGTTACAAGTATAATTTGATAAATAGCAAAATGATTATTTTTGACACTGTGGGCAATAAATGCTTGACATTTCATTGTTGGATTTTGGAGGCTAATGTGTCAGTTTTAGGGGCTAACTTGTCGATTAGGAGAATATGGCTTTAGATGCTGACTAGACTTGTTATTCTATACATAATCCTTGAGATAGCTCGCTAGACAGTTTAAGCTTACATTGCATGACCTGCTGGCTGTGTTAGTGGGTTTAGCAAGTTAGTCTAAACAAGTTTCTTGGAAGACAACTAGGGCAGTATGCTTGACTTGGCAAGATGGAGTTCATCCTTGGTGAGCCGGAACTTGTCTCGATTCTGTGTCCCAGGCTTACAGCTAGCAAGCTGGTGCCTCTATTGAGTGACCTCCATTGTTGGGAGATTCGGGCCCCTGTTGGACTAAGCTTCTTATTGGGCTTTGGCCAACCTATTTTGCATTATCCGAAAAATACCCATAACAAAATCAATTTAGTTTTTTCCCCTCCTAAATTGATAAAGGGCTTTGGATAAAATTTTAAAAACTTATTAAGAGTTAGTTTGGCACAAGTTAACTAATAGCTGATAAGTTAACTATTGGCTATTAGCTGTTTTACTAACTATTAGCTAAGAACTAATAACTAAAAGTTAATAAGCTATCTAATTGTATTAGAAGTATTTGGTAAAATTAGTTATTAAACTAACTTATAAATATAAAACAACATAAAAGGATGTTAATATCGATAAATAGCATGTGTGGTAAATTAATTCATATTTATTTTGATAGTTTTATGGGTTTTTTTGGAATCATGCAAAATGGGTTGGTAAAATCCCAACGAATGAGTCCAACTGGAAAAGGCTCAGCTTGTCAAAAGACTAAGGTCGCTGAACAAAGGCACCCAATCACTAGCAACAAACTCAGGACGAAGGACAAGAGCCAAGGCAGTAGCCTCAGGTCGATTAACAAAAAGCTACAATTCATTGGTCGAAACATACCACCTCAGCCATCTTCTAGAAAGCCCACATGGTTAAACCCAAGAATAAGACCAACTTGCATGACCAACTTGAAGATAACAACTTGCAACAATCTACTTGCAATTAATTTATTATTTTTTTTCTTTTTTGGATTACAACTGTAACACTCCAGCAATTATAAATAGGGGTTAAGATTATTGTACAAGGAAAGGCCAACTCTTAAACATGCTTAGACTGAGAAAACCCTCATAAAAGAACATATACTCTATAAACATATTTCCAGAAATACATTACTGTGGACATAAGAGTCAATCAACTGACTTTAGCCGAACCAGGTTAAAAGTTCCCGGTGTCTTCTCTCCTAATCCTTCTTCCTCACTCCATCTCTCTATCTTTCTTTACATTATTAGATTGCATCTTAGGGTTATACTAAACTTACTGGTTAACTACATTTGGTTGTTGAACTTTCTTGAGCCAATGGGATTCCACTGTCACCATCATTATATGCATGCGATTTATTATCTGGCAAAATGCATACACATGACCTACTCTTCAGCACCGTATGCATGTGATCTATTATATGGCAAAATGTATGCATACGACCTGCTCTTTGACACCATATGCATGAGTTCTATTATCTAGCAAAATGCATGCATATGACCTACTCTTCGACATCATATGCATGCAATCTACCATCTAGCAAAATGCATGCATACAACACCATATGCATGCGATCTACTATTTGCCAAAATGCATGCATACGATCTACTATCTAGTTAATGCATTCATGCAACCTAGTCCAATTCAAGACTCATTCCCACTAAGCAACAAGGTTGTTGTGGTGTAACCTATTTGTGCTAATTGAGGCACAGCTTTCATGCGACCTATTTGAGCAATCAGCTTATGCTAATTAAAGCATAGTTTTCATATGACCTACTACAAATTCATGTGATTTGTTAGCTATTTAATATGGCACATATCCTTTTAAGTCATGATTTACTGGTTGAGGTCCATTTATATTAATACAACCTACTCAGCACCTGACTAATATCTGTTGAATCATACTTTACAAATTAAGGTTGATTAACTTATCAAAAATTCATTTGATCTAATGTTTATTAAGTTATGGCTTGCCGGAACTCATTCATATCAACCAACATATTATCATCTATAGCCTATTGAACGACCAATATGGGATACTTGGAAAAACAAGAATATTATACAAAATTCATTAAAAACTTCTGCCAATGAGGTGAATTTACATGAAAATTTGAGGATACAGATTAAAATAAGCCTACAGCTATCATATCCTAAAAGGATGACTAGCTTCAAAAAATTGAACCACAATGAGCTGGAGGATTAACGAGCAAGCTAACTGCTCAAGCCTCTTCTTGTCCTCCTCCTAAGCTAAGAGCTCGTCCTTCAGCTTTATTGTCCCCAAGGTACTTAGAGAAACCAAATGATTAACTTACTTTGCAAGGAGGCAAAAGAACAAAAGGAGGAAGGGTTGAATTCAAAAGCATAACCATAAGGAGGTTATGAAATCTATACAAAACTTCCCAGAATCCTCATAGAGGAATTGTTCATGGGAACTTCCTATGCAGTAGGCCATACACGCCTCATAATATTTCATCAAAGATTTAGATCATCAAGAAAAAAAAAAGACTTAGTCAATGCACCCATCATGTCATTCTGTGTAAAAAGAAGAAGGTTTTTCACACCTTATATAGACTAGTCTGGCTTCAATGATGAATCCAGAGACTGTCTAGTTGCTCTTGATCAAACGGTCTAGCAAAAAGTAAGGCTGCAACGCTAATGGTTATGAAGCATAGACATTTAATGCATAGCCTGGTGTAGATAAGGCAATAAGATAGAAATCTAAAATGATAACACTGCAGACTTAGCATAGACTTTTGCCAACAAGCTACAACTCCCAGTCTACAGAATGAATTGAGAGCTGGGGGGCTAATATTGTGGGTATTTTTGAAATCATGTAAAATGGACTAGCAAAAGCCTAATAGATGAGTCCAATTGGAAAAGACCTAGCTCATCAGAAGATTGAGGTTATTGAACAAAGGCACCCGATTGTTGGTAGTGAACTTAGGATGAAGGATAAGAGCCAAGGCAATAACCGCAGGTCGATTGACAATGAGCTCCAGCTTGCTAGCTGAAACATGACACCTCAGCCATCTTCTAGAAAGCCCACTGTGGTTAAACCTGAGAACAGGACCAACTTGCATATAACAACTTGCAACAATCTACTTGTAATTAATTTATTATTATTTTTCCTCTTTTGGATTACAACTGTAATATGCCAATAACTATAAATAGGGGCTAAAATTATTGTACAAAGAGAGACTAACTCTTAAACATGCTTAGATTGGGAAAAACCCTATAGAAGAACATATATTCTGTAAATATATTCCCAAAAATACATTATCATAGACATAGGGATTGATCAACTGACTTTAGTCAAACCACATTAAAAATTTCCTGTGTCTCCTCTCCCTATCCTTCTTCCTCACTCCATCTCTCTATCTCTCTGTACATTATTAAATTGCAGTTTGGAGTTATATTGAACTTATTGGTTGACTGGGTCGGTTGCTGAACTTTCTTGAGCCGATCAGATTCCACCGTCAACAGATAGTAATGTACATTATATTAATGCAATCAAAATATTTAAAATAAGAATAAAATTATCTAAATTTTAATTAAATATATTTTATAATATCATATATTTATTTATTTATCTATTTACTTATTCTTATTTATTTATGTTGAATTAATGGGTATTTGCTAAATATACAATAATATGTAATTTTTTTGTCCTCTTTTATTTTTTTGAAAAAAATAAACACTGAAAATAATATGATATTAAAAACAGTATTGAAAATGAGAGTGTTTGTAAAAGAGAAAAGATAAATTTAAAAAATAATTAAAAGCTCTATTCTAATAAATTATATGTTATTTGGAGTAGCTCAAAGAGAACGGTTTTTTTCAAAAAGTTAAAGTTAGTGCACTAAACATCTCTATAATATGAAAAAAGAGCTATTTGATCAAATTAATAATTGTTAAAAACTAACTTTTTTTGTATGCCAAACACACATTAAATTAAATGAAGATAGTTTTTCATTTTTATGTATTGGTAAACTTTAAAAGTTAAAAAGTTACTTTCTATTTAGTCCAATTTTGAGTGATACTGAAAACCAGTTGAAAATTGAAAGTGACTATAAAACTGCAGTAGATTCCTTACATCATGTAGTCTCTTGTTCGCAGAGGACTGTTTCTGCTTTTGAGTCTGCTTTCTCTTTCCAGCCTTATCTAATGCTTCTTTGGTTTGGTGTGCTAGGGTTTGCAGCTTTGCTGCCCATGAGACTGCAAAGTGGTTCAAAGGCCCTAGGGAGTGGTACTCTGTCTGAACTTCCTCCATCTGTGAAAACTACTGTAACTCATGGAGGAGAATCTTCTTGTTTGATGAATTTGATAGAAAAAAATTCTACTTAGAATTGTTTTTATTTAGTCTGATTTTGTAGTAGAAATCATGTTTGTCAATTAATTATTATATTAGTGATCAGCCTTTAAGTTATTGTATTAATAATCAACCAATGATTGATTGTATTAATTAATTAATTTAAACAGTTGATAATATTAATTATTTGTATAAAAATATTTAGTAAAATCAATTATTTATTATTAATTATTTATATGTAAAATAATAAATCAGGGCATGAATATATTTTCTCATATATTTAAGTATTCTTTTATTTTAATATATTATGGATCAGATTAAATTTTCTTTTAAAAATATATTATTATAATTTATTATTTATTATATTTTTTAAAATAAATCATTATAATTTAGGATATTTATTAGATTTTCACTGAAAAATAAACAATTATAATTTATTATGCTTATTATATTTTCCTTTAAGAAATAAATTATATACTTCAATGATAGATGTATAGAAAATTATACAACTCATGGATAAGTGTGTTTTTTTTTTCACACTATATAAAAATCCACTTTTTCAAATTTGAGGATTAAAATCCACTACTCAAACTAAAAAAACTATGTACCAAACATCTAAATTAACAGATTGATCAGATTAATCTGCTAAAATAATCTAAATCATTTAAAAATCCACTTAAATTAGTTAAATACTGATCAAAAAGTTTTTTTTTTGTCAAACACTCTCAAAATCTTTTCTTATTTTTTTCTACTCTCTTAATAGTTCATTTAAATTTTAAATTATATTTATCATAATTTATATAATAAAATTGAATTTAAAACTAGATTTCAGTTAAGATTTAGGTAAACTAATTATAATATAATCAATTCAGTTTTACAAAATTTGTTTACATTTATCATTTCTCAGTTCACCGCAAGTTGGCAAACTAATCCAAAATGGTTTTTGTTTGGCTCGAGACAATTGCGGATAATTGGAAATCTCTTGGGAAGCTTAAAATGGTTTGTTATGGAGTATTTATTTATTTTTGGTGACATAAAATGGATGAAATGGTAAGCCATGGGATACTGCAGTCAACAATAACAATTTGTTTTGTACCTTTTTTTTTACTGCAATTATTATATTATTTATATTTTTTGCCATTGCAATTTTGATCATATATAACGGGAATTTAAAACTATTGGGTGAGAACGTGCTCAACCGACCAACCAATTGAGATTTGACATTTGTTCATAATTAACAGGATGCAACACGTGTTACTTTGCAGTCAAGTACTTCCGCATTACCATAATCGTAGTTTTAGCCCAGTTCCAAAATGTTTTAGTATGTAACATTATTTGCAATTATTTATATTTGTATTTAATTATTATTACGTAACATTATAGCATCGAAAATGTTACCCTTTGTTCACTTAGGAAGTTTTATATTTGTATTTAATTATTATTATCGTGTAATCTTATCCTTTGTCGACTGAGGCGAAAATGTATTTATATAATAGTAAAGGAAAGTAAAATTATCATTTAATTTGAATATTAATTTTTAAATTAAAAAATAAATTTAAAATTTCATATTATCCTTTGTTTTCATATTATTGTTATTAATATTTTTGGGTAAATATTGTTTTATTATAATTTTTATCAAAAAAAAATTAATAGAGTATGGATGAATGTGTCTGATTTAAACAAAATAGATAAACTACTTACATGCACAAACCACCAAGTTTGACTTGTTAGAAAGTCAAATTTGGTGCGTGCAATATAAACATAATGCGACAAATATCAATTAAAATAATCATCACTAAAGCGTTATTTGAACAACCATTATACATCACTAAATTAGTCTTTAAATATTGAATAACTACCATACACATACCATGTTAGTTAAGAAT
>JANHAO010010125.1:0-17906 GCA_026873985.1 Saraca asoca
AAAACAGTTTTTAGAAACAGTTTTTAAAAAACTGTTTTCAAAAATAATAAAACAAAAACACCTGAAAACACTTCCAAACAGGCCCCTTACGTCTAAAATTGCCCTCCATCCGTCCTCTCATTCTTTTTTTTTTTTTGTTTTCTATCATAATGTCTCAGGTTTCTTTCCCTTTTTTTTAATCCAAACTTAACGTTTGGAAAGATTGTATTGCATGCTATCAAATTTGAATTTTTTTCGTTTTTTGTTCTACATAATCAATTACTAATTTATGTTATATCAATTAATTTTTTTTAGTTGTGAATTTTTTATTATTTAAATTAATTAATTATTTTCACTTATTTAGAATATAATTTTTTTCTCCTATAAATCATTTTGTTTATTATTTATTTCTCCATTAATACTTTGTTTATGTTTATTTTTCTATCAAAAAATAGATAAAAATTTCATACTTTTGTCACGTGATACCTTTTATCTTTATTAAACCTTTTATCTTTATTAAAGTTACAAAATTACAGGAGATGGGACTAAATAAGTGATAAGTTTAACATTATATCATTAATTCTTATTTTGGTCAATTTAACACTTTGAATCACACATAAACAAAGTAAATTTGAAATATATTATAAATAAATAAACTGTATTTTTTATATCATCTAATATTAAATATTTTTTGTATTAAGAAATAAGTGAGGATAATGCAAATAATGTTATTTTACTATTAACAAAATTCTACTTATCTAAGGATAATTTTGTCATTTAATAATATGATAATTTTTTTCTTTCACTTTTCTCACTCTTTTCTTTCCAATGATTTTTTTACCAATCCAAACAAAAATTGGAAGAACACTTTTCCATATATTTTCTTCCACACACTATCCTTCTACATCTTTTCTTTCCACCTTGTTTCTTCTAACATCCAAAACAAAGCGTTAGAAAGCATGCAAACTCACTTTAAATAATAACTCAACTCTATCTCTAGCTATTTTGTTAATGGAAATTCGTTGATAGCACACAATTTAGCACCCTTGGTGGCATACAATTGATTTGGAGAAACAATCCACACACAGTTCTTCTTTGTAACAAAACAATCAATGAACTTCAATGGAGAAATCAAGACCATTAAATCAGAAAATAAATCAATTTTTTTTCATACCTAGTTCCTACAACTCGAAAATGGCATGCACATGTTGGTTTCCATTTAAAATGTTAGAAGTCGAGCTCTCTCTCCATAATAGCAGTAAATCATTTTACTTTTAAAGTTGGTTGAGGATGCTTGAAATACTATCTTGTTTTTTCCTTTCAAAACCTTAACTATGCCAAGGTTAGAGAGTTTGAGGAAAAATAAAACTTATTTTCAACATTAAAAAAGTTCTAAATTAATTTTATGCCGCCTAAGATGCTAACATATGTGCCAACAAGGAATTTCTATTATCAAAATAGACAGAGTTAGTGCTATGGGTGAGTTTACATGCTTTTTAAAAGTTAGGGGATAAATTGTTTAAAAAAAATTCATAAAGGATAAGAATGAGACTAATGTGAAAGCTAGGGGACCAAATTTGAATTTTAGCCTTAAATTTTGTCCCAACTTTTGGAAAGTATGCAATGTCACTTAGGATACTAACTTCGTCTATTTTACTAATAAAACTTCCTACTTGGTACACAACTTGATATCCTAACAGACATAAAATAAAGTGGATGCACAATAGAGAATCAAAACATATTTAAGGAAAGAAAATTAATCCATTAACCCATTTTAGAAAACATAAAAAAAAAGTTAATTTATTTTTATAAAGGACAAGCAACATTTTAGTGCTCTATTATGCATCTAAAATTTATTTTATGAAAGTTAGAATATTAAATTGAGTCATGTAAGAATTTCTATTTATAAATTGGACGTAGTTAGTGTTGTAAGTGACATTACATGTTTTTCGAAAGTTAAGGGACAAAATTGCTCAGAATAATTCTTAAAGGGCAAGAATGAAACTCGTGTAAAAATTAAAAAACTAAAAATACATTTTAGCCTCTTTTTTTTTCCTCCTTTTCCCTACCTCCAAAGCTTTCCTTTGTGTGTTTGACTTTAAACTTTCAAACTATTTAACCAAATAACATTCATATGGTTAGCTTCATACTTCCTATCCATATGTTTTTTATTTTTAAGTTTTGTGAAAATTTTTTGATTAAAATATAATTTTTGCTCTCTAATATTATTTGAGCTTTCAATTTTGTCCATTAAATTTTATTTGATTTAATTTTGCTTCCAAATTGTAAAAAACAAAGCAATGTTACACTTTTGTTAATAGAATTTGTTAGAATGATGCAAAAATCTAATGTGACAATATTAAGCTTTGATGTGGAGTTAATTTAGCAAGTGACTTTTCATCTATTAAGATCCTTTTGTCATTAAACAAAACTATTACATTTTAAAATCATTGTAAATCATATTCTACATGCTTAGCATCGTCTTCAAATTATAGAATTTTCACACATCCACACAACATAATTACTTCTTATACATAGTCTCGTGTAGAAATCACTTTTATTTAAGATTTATTCATATTTTTTCGTCATTCTAAGTGTTAGTCCCAAAAATATGGATTTTGCCCTTTTACAAATGTCAAATATGTATATTCTTTTGAAATTGAGATTAGATTCTTTTTTATTTATAAAGCGGAAGTATTTCAAGAAAATTATTTTTAGAAGCTAATTAGATAATCAAGATCTTAATTGAATAATTAGGATTGAATTGAGGATATTGATTAGATGTGATATAGTATTGAGATATAATTATCAATTAAACAGATTATAATAGAATTGCATTGGAATAATAGTATATAATTGTGTAGCAGCAATAGTTAAACCAGAAAACTATTATAGCAGAAACAATTTGTAGTAAACTAGTCTTGTAGTAGAATAATGTAGTATAACAGAATTATAAATGTGTGCAGCAGAAATGTAATATTGCAGTAAAGATAAAGAATAATAAAGAATGCAAGATTTTTAAAGTGGTTCAACTTAAACTAAAATTGTAATTTAAGTTTATATCAATTGGATTAATCCTCAATTAGATAATCACTTTTATTAACTATAGGAATTAATTGGGCCCCTACACACCAGTTTATAACACAAGACTTTCCAAACCTCTTACTAACTTATTACAAGATTTTGATTGGGCTCTTGGGCTTTTGCTAAGCTAGATACAATAATTCTTTTATCTCAACAAACTATGATCAGCCTCATAACCTAGAGATATATAAAGAATTCAATATAGCTTCAACTAGCTATAATCAACCTTATAACTAAAGAAGATACAAAAGGAAGATCGACCTCTTCCTTTGTATCTCTAGATTCTTATCAACCTAGAAATCTCAAATAGAAAATAAGAAATAGGTAAAGGAATACAATACCAAGTTTGAGATGAATATCTCAAACATCTAATATAAATTCTTCACAATTTTGATCCAAGATCACCTAAATTGGTTAGATATATTGAGATAGTAATGAATCTTGTTAAGCTCTAAAAGCTCCGTGATTTTTTGCTCTTGAAGAAACATGAAACTTATGAAAATTATTATGTTGAAATGAGGCGAAGGCTATTTATAGAATATGATAACTGACTTTTGAAAAATAATTAACTTTTTGATCTTAAATTGATTCGTGAATCAATTTGTAACAATTACCAACTAATGAATTAATTTATGAATTGATTTACTTAAGAAGATTATAAAGAAGTTCATCACCGACTTGATGTATGAATTGAATCATAATATTATACAATCTGGTTTTGAATCGATTATCTAATTGATTCAAGAAAAATTTCAAACCTTTGATAAAATAGATTTTCAAAACTTTTCTTTATGAATCTATTTTTGAATTGATACGAGTAGATTTTCAGAAGTTCTTCAATGAATTGATTCACACAGTGAAAAATAGTTTTTATAAAACTTGCACTTGTGAAAAATCATTTTTATAAAACTTGTACTTGTGAAAAATTATTTGAAAACATAATTTGAAAATATTTTGTTTAAGCTCATTTCACTTGATTTGTTTCTACCTCAATTTAATCATTTTAGAAAATTATTTATATCAAATCTAATTAGAATACACTTACAAAAGATCTTAGAAAAATCAACAAAAGTACTAATACTAATGTTGGATCTCTTGATATCTTGATTGTCACTTGATTAACTTGCATCTGTAAAATGAATAATCACTTAAAGAACATAATTAGATTGTGACATCAATTAAAATTATTTTTCAATATTAAAACTGAAGAATATATACTAGCAAGGCTAACACTATGGAACTTTATTATCAAAACTCCAACATTACTTTGTTTTTTAAAGTTAAAGGGTGAAACTGAACTAAATAAAAGTTAAAAGGCATAATTGAAACTTAAGTAAAAGTTAGGGGGGAAAACCATATTTTGGCCAAAATTTTTATATTTTTCATAACTTTTTCATTGAAAGTTGTAACTTTTATATGAAAATAATTTTTTTTGAAGATTTTTTTATGCAACTTTGTTTGATGAAGTTTGCAACTTTTTGTGCACTTATTACACATAAAAATAATACACACTTGCAAAATTTTGTGACAAAGTTGCAATTTTTATATTAAAATTTTATAAACTTATAAAATTTTTGAACATGTACCAAGTATTACCCAATTAATATTCAAAGATACATCTTCAAATTGTCATCATTTGAGTTTCTAATGTTTTTTGTAAGATGAACTAGTTGTGCTTTGCACAAGCAAGATGGGTGAAGCTTTGGAATGTATATTTTTTTAAACAAAGGGAACAAGATGTTACTACTAACAAACAAAGCTAAAGTTAATTTGTCAAAAGGAAGCTATAGCCCTTAATATTCAATACATAGATAATATGTTCTAAATTCATAATTTGATAATGTAACAAACCAAAATAGAAGTCATGATTATGATTTGAGCACACAATGAGAGAAAGATAGTAAATTTGGCATTATATTACCTTATCTACACACCAAAAAGGAAGATAACTTGAGCATGTGTTTACTAAGACTTCAATAAGTCTTTTTTATCTTGATAAATCTCTTGAATTTATTGCTTGGCATTTAAGGGCCAATGAAATTGGTAATATGTTGGCCATCCAATTCATCATCATTACTTGATCTTTCCATTAGGGTTAAACCATCAAATAACCCCAACATTATCATGGTATCACAACCAAGAGAGAAAATATCCCACAATATCAAATATCATGTTTAGTCTCATTAAAAATTAACATGATAATGAACCTCAAAGTTAACATTTGGTAACTTATGATTAGAATGGTCCCAATGATTTGTTAGCTAAAAGAAAAAACATCATATGGTTCATACTTAAATGATGAATGGAGTAGCAATTTTATTTGTGATAAGTTTTGGTGAATTGGTACAAGTAATAGAAATTATCAATAAAAGTAACTAAGAAGTAGCTTACATTCATCGACTGAGAAGAATCTACATTAACAGAATCAGTGTCTCAAGGAGAAAGACTTTGAAAATTCTTTCCTTGCTAATGATATATATGAAATTTAATAAAATTTCAATTTTTCCTTAAGAATTTTCTATTTTATTCCATTAAAATATGCAATTATGTTTGTTTCATGGTTCTTTCATATGAAGTCAAATTTGATAGAATAAGATTGTAAATTATTGATATTTGCAAACATTGAGATTACAAAGCAAGCACATCTTATTTCTTAAACTATATTCATATTTATCCAAGAACTAACACAACACAATTCCATAGGATTAATACCATAAATTTGAGCAAAAATATCAGCCTATTAATTATATCATAATCATTGTTAACATGATTGCATAATTTAGGTTAAGTTGAATTAATAAATAAGGGATTCTTTAAGCTAATATCCAATATAAGAACAATGACTTTTTTTTTTTTCAGAAACCAACAACATTATATATTAATTGATAATCTATCAACTGAACTTCAAAATATATGGATTAGATATGAATAAAAGTTTATAACTTTTTATTGAAGACTACTCATATGCATTTACTCATGCTAAATTCAGGATTTTTATGTTGGAATAATATTCTAAATTATAGCCAGTCAATTTATTATAAATTAGATTATTAAATGTCAAATAATATTATTTGTTTATCGGTTAAAATATGTGATCAGATTTGTTATTGGTCTTTAGTGTGGTACTTAGACTATCGATAGATTTATTATTATATGAATCTCATCTATTGGGCTACTAATGATAGGAAGGCTAGTCTAGCTCATTCCCACAAGAGGTCCCTCATCTCACCCTATATGTTATTGTTGTCCCATTAATATGACTAGCTTTAACCTAATGACAACACACAGGGTAGAGAGGAGTTCACCTTTTTTTTCATCTTTCTCTTTTCTTCTCTCTAACAGGCTAATCATAGATAGAAACAATGTATAATGGCTATATATGGATATCAGATTATGTCCAAGGTGCATGTTTAATTATAGAATTATTATTTTACACATATATATGTTGTAGAGTGTGATTATATCTGAACAATTTGATGTCTATAATTATTTTCAATAGTGGAATTAAAGCCCACTAATCACATTTTATGACTATAAATTATTTTTTTTATGATGAATCGATGATGCTCATAAATTGAAGAAAAGTTGTGAGATTTTGTTTGAGTGTAGAAAGCCACAAATAGGATTCTATTTTTTTATTGGTGTATTGTTTTCAAATGTTTTGGATCTAATATTTGAGATCTTCTCTGAGGTTTTGGTTATCATAAAACTCTTGATAATATGAACAATTTTGAAAACTATAGAAAGTGTTATTGAAGAACTTGTGGTAATGGTGACATGTAGCTTTTGTAAATTGTTTGAGTCCTGAAGCTTCAAGAAGATTTCCATCTTATTATTCTCTTCCATCTCTTCTCTTTCACTGCAAAGAATTCAGAAAATTAATTATTGTTATGTGAATTAATTTGTGATTTTGATGTGAATGATTTTTTGTTATGAATTAGTAAATTTTACACAAATCAATTGATGTTTATTTTGATGAATTTTCTATGTTTTGAAATGAAATCACAAGTTTAATTATTCTTGTTTTTTCAAAAAAAAAAAAAAACTAAGCTTTCAAATTCAAATAATTTGGGAGGAAATTAATGAAATTAATTTTTGGCTTTATCTTAAAACATTGAATTGAATAAAACCCATAAATCAATTTGAACATAAATGAGTTATAAATCAACTTTTGAATGAATTTTTTTCTTTAAAAATAGGCTTATTCTAGTTAAGATATATCTTGAAAAATTTAAACTAGTTTCTTTAGTTTTTTGGTCAAATTGATAAGTGAGTGTGTTTTAAATTCATGTTAGCATAAAATTCACGCAAAAATTCAAATAAAAAGTGCCTGATCTTTGCCTTTAAAAGTGAAGAAGTAAATAACTTTATATATATGGCACAACATGATTTGTGCACTATCTTTAGCACTCATAATATTTTCAGATTGTTTAGATATTTGATATCCCTTTTCAAAAGGATATTATTTGATATTAGTAATTTATCATACAACACTTTTATTCGCATATTATGAAAATGTTGATTAACTCTCCTATCTGCATCATTGTTAATTATTATAAGCTCCTTGTAAATATGATGAACCCATAAGTAGAGCTAATTTGGAGGAGTAATTATTCTAAGAATTTTTTTGGACTTTGTGACTTGTATGTCAATATTTGTAGGCTTCTTTGTGGACTATTGATTTAGGTTATCTTGCCTCTTCGTGGACTATTGATTTAGGTTGTCTTGCCTTGATGCCAATTGAATTCAAGATGTCCAAATTGATCAAGGAATGGAGTATTAAATGGGAGAAAATTGAATATATAAAATGAATAAAACAAAATTATGATATTATGTAAGAATTGTTTGTTGCCGTGAGTCTCTCATGAATTAAGCATAATAAGTAAATATGTTAAATGATTAAAATTTGTGGTTTTTCTGGTCTTATTATCATTTTTTGATTAAATAAATAATTACACATTGTGCTCTTTATTTGTTTTGAGGCAATTTATATGAGTTTCATATCTCCCTAATTACACATTTTATTCTTTATTTTATTTATTTATTTATTTTAAAATTGTTTGTTAGAGCACAAATTTTATATTTATTTGACAATTGCTTGCCCAAATTTTTATTGATTATTTTTTTTTTGTGTGTGATTGAAATTATATTAATTTTAGATTTAATCACATAAAATATTATG
Organism: Saraca asoca; assembly: GCA_026873985.1. Classification (NCBI taxonomy): domain Eukaryota; kingdom Viridiplantae; phylum Streptophyta; class Magnoliopsida; order Fabales; family Fabaceae; genus Saraca; species Saraca asoca. Next base: position 8,246 of record JANHAO010010125.1, read on the forward strand.
CAAATTAAATTGCTAATTATGTATATATTTTAGGCAAGTGATAAAATATGATTATAATGTTATATCTTATAATTTGATGCAAAGGTTAATTTGCATGAAATTATTTTTGAAAAGCTCAAATCAAGCTACATGGATGAATCATTGGCGATATGTAAGAATGAGCAGCTAAATAAGTTGATGAGGAATTTCCACAGGCAATGGTTATGGAATATCATAGGATGCATTATAACTCTAAAAGGTAGAGAGAAAATCTTGAGGTAATGTTTTTTTCATTTTCTTGAGCAATTATTGTTAAAATCCCATGATAACAAATTTTTGTGTGATTGCGAACCCAACTATATATCGTACTCTCTGAATTTCCTACTAAAGTTTTTGTACTAGATTTTTATTTACTGGTTCATAACACATTTATTATACTCTCGTTTTTAATACTATTTATTTATTGAGATAATTTTGTTTATGGAATTAAATTTTTGTTCGAGAATCTATTATTATTATTATTATTATTATTATTATTATTATTATTATTATTATTATTATTATTTTAAGAGTAATATATTGATAGTGTACTCACCCTATCAATGTGATATTATTAATATATTTTTACTATAATATGAATAATTGATTATATATTGTGGTTCTAGAATTTTAAATGCCTTATCGGGGTTTAATTTTAGAAATTGTGTTTTATAATCTTAAATACTCTATCGATGTTAGATTTTAGAATATGATATTGACTTAATAATTGATTTACTTATTCACTATAATTCGGGATCCTTAGGTGAGATTATGATAAATAAGAGGCAAATGAAAATTGTATATTTTTTAATTATTGTGAGGAAATATGTAACATGATTGCATTTATATGCATTATGAATATTCATAATAAATATATTTTGATGAAATTCCTCAAGCTTTTTTGTGCCTATGTAATTTATTTTTGTCATTACTTTTATGAGACTGATTATAAGGATTGAGAGTCTCTAATTTTTTTTTTGCTACCATAAATTAATTATAATAAATACTTCTTATAATTATGTATCTACCTACCATGGAGCCAATTATAGTCAATTTTTATGTATGATAGGTCTTATTTAAAAATATTGTGTGAGAGATTGATATGTGATATGTCAAAATGTTAATTTATAATGGTAATATTTAGTTTTAAAAAATGTTATTTGTCAAGTTTACAAAGTCAATGATTTTTTTAAAGTTATGCTATTTTTGGCACAATATTGACATTTAAATTTTATTGAATTTGTGTCTATTGGTTATTTTGTTAAACTTGACAAATGATTTAATAAATATTTAATGATAATCCAACATATGTGGCTTTTAATTGGTTATTCATTCACCTATCATGAAGTCAATTATGATAAATTAAAATGAAAAATATTTATATACTCAACAAATATTTTGATTATATATGTGTGATTTATGAATTACTTAAATAATAGACATGCTCTATTAGTTTGATGTTAGTTGATATAATTATGAAAAATATTTATATACTCAATAAATATTTTAATTATATATGTGTGATTTATGAATTATTTAAATAATAGACATGCTCTATTAGTATGATATAATTATGAGAACAAGAAAAATGAAAAACCTCTCAAAATAATATGATGTTGTTTTTTTATTAAATGCGATCCTTTTTTGCATTAGATAAATTTTGGAACTCAGTTTTCTTGTTTTAGGATTGAGTGATATGTCTATTTATTTGACATAAATCAAATATTGTGGGTCATATTTGTAATACCCCGAATTTTTCTAAAAATTAATTTTTGGCAATAAAATGGCCTTTTTGGGAGAAAGAATAGACTATATGAATTTTAGGCATTTTCAGGAGGTCGAAATTTCCAATTCTGATGTTTGTGAAGCAAAATTTGTATTATTGAGAATTTATTTCTAGAAATATTTTGAAAGATTGAAACTAGGACTATGATTGCCCAATAAGTGTAAAATTATAGTCATTATGAAGGTTTATGACTTAGTTATTTGTGTTAAAAATTCATGACCACGAGTAATCGGTAAGTGTCAACTTTGGACTTAAAGTGGAAAAGATAAGAAAGTTCTTAAAAGGAAAATGTCTAAGATTTGAATTGACCTTCTTTTTCCCCATTTTACCCTTATGGGAGTCGGTTCCTCTTCTCCTTCTTTAGCCTATAACCGATTGCAATTCATGCAATCAAGTGACTTCCTTTCCAAGCTCAATCTCTCTCCAAGCTCTCCTTTTCTTTCTTCAAGTAATCCTTCATTCCTTCATAATAATTTCTCATATTTTTATTGGTTATTCCCCTCTTCTTCCTCTTCAATTTGATACTAAAATCTTATTAATTCATGGAGTAAAAATAGAGTTATGAATTTTTGAAATCCATTATCACTATTTATATTACTATTCAACCTATGAATCAATTTAATTTTTCTGGTGTTTTAGAGTCTGATATAGCTAGTTTCTACTAAATGGAACTATAATCAAAATATATAAGCTTAGTTGGAGAAAGAAATCCTTAGAAAAGAAAATTTTGAAAGTTAATAAACTCTTCTTTGTGTTTTTGAAGAGTATAGATGATTTTGGTGAGATTAGTTATGCTTTTTGTTTCTAGTTGCAAGATGAGTGATTATTATCTTTCTTTTAAATTTTATATTGTGATTATCATTTAAAATCCTTTGAATGTGGTGCAAGTTGAAGATAAATGGATATTTAAGTTGGTATGGAAATGCTTGTGAATGGTTGTATTGTTAAAATGGTTAATTTTCTAGTGGAAAGACTGAGTTATGTGTTAGTTTGAATTTTTGGAAATTGTTGTGCTGGATTTCTATGAGATGGTGTAAATTTGTATGAGTTTCCCCTATTTTTGCTGGCTTTTCGTTTTCCAGAACCATATGATTCAAATCACCCAATTTTGCTTGAACTCACGATGATGCTTACACTTGCAAAACAAATATTGCAACTTGTGCCTTGAGATTCTAATTGAAATTCCAATTGTTTTCCTTGTGAATCGAATTGACCCTATATGAATCTGCTTCCACAATTTTGCTCATGATCCTGATCACATACAAGAATTGGATTTTTCGAAAGCTTGTCAATTTTAATGAGTAGACTTGCATTTTGAACTGACTTCCTTGCGAGTCAAATCATATCTTCCTTATTTAAGTTCTACGATTCCAATCATAATTCTACTCGTAGTTCAACAATGTTCATGCTTGTAATTTTGATCGTGTCCCAAGAAAATTTTACCCTTTTCCTAAATTCCAACTTTTTTTCTCTTAGATATTCCTTACTCCATTGGTATAATCATATACATAGTTTAGTTAGATTAAATGAAATGATTAGGCCTTACATGAGTAATGTATAACCCAATACCAATAAAATCCAATAGTGGTTATTCTTGTTATCATGTTAATGAGATAAATAATGTATGATTATGAAGATAAACGAATGAAACCCTTGAGTTTGAATTAATTATTAATATGTGAAATGATTATTGTGAATGATGATATTGCTAACCTATCGAGACTTTTCCTTGAGATGAGAACAGTATATGACATATGATATGTTAATAAAGAATTGTCATGATGTATTGGAATTGTACTTAAAATGTACACTTATGATATAAATGTTATGAGACTCAAAATGTGATGAGATGGAAAAATTAACTGGATCTTAAATCTACATGTTTTGATATGACGAGTGGTATAAGGCAGAAGCCTGGAGGGATAAGGCTGGGATTTTGTAGGATAAGGTCAGATTAGAGAATAAGGAGATTTATCTTACTTTTATTTATTATATTATGCTTAATTATTATTATTTTAAGCACATTGGAATGTGATAAAATTTGACTTAATTATGTGATATAGAACAATGATCCAATGGAGATTACAACCAACGTCTATACTACCACTATAATAAGTCCATTAGGGGTTTATCAAATTAACATATACTACATCATCATACTAAACTTAGCGGGTTGTGAAGTTTTGCACAAAGTAGAGATCATTCCCCTTAAGCTTCATAATGTCTTACTTTTGATAGCTCTTGGATGGTTTGACCCCTAAAGGTCTTCCATCTAACTTTGTATTTTGCCAGCTTTTTGAAAATATGTAAATATGCAAAGCCATGAAGTAATTAAGGGCATAGTTAGCTTAACCTATGACTTTTTTTTTTTTTAGTATTTTGATAAGTCATAGGTTAACCTAACTTCTTTTGATAGATTTATCCTTACAGGATATAAAATGGAGAAAGAGAATGAATCTTGTCGTGCTGGGTGGATATAAAAGTGCCTTTTAGAATAGAAGAATGTTGATAATCTTATTTTGAACTTATGTATTATGGAAATAAAGTTGAAAGTGGGTGTAAGCCTTATGGGCGTAACCACTGTTCATTATAACACATATTATGAAATAGGTTTCATCAAAATGTGTTTTCCTTTTCTTTTCTTTCCATGCTTTATGATATTGTTTGGTTATTTTAGTAAATTAAAGCATGCACATCAAGAATATGTTGAGACTAGTATAAGCATAATTGAATAAAGTAACAGGTTTAAAGACTAGTGAATATTAACCAATGGGTTGGTATTCATGCCGGTCATAACCGAGAAAATTGGGTTATGGCAATATTATGAACAACTTTTGCTTATTTCAAAGAACCTAAATAATAGGATTTTAAATAATCATTTTAAAAAAATCATGTTCCATATAAGAGGTGGAAACTTAATTATTGTTATGTCCTTATAACGGTAGTAAAATATCTAATTAGTCCTATGTAAGGGTGATCATCGATTGGTTAAAATCAATTCAGAGACCTAATCTTAACCTATGGCTTTTAACTAATGGTGGCATGTTTTCAACTGACCAACTGGTGAATTTGTATACTCGTTCTTAATCAAAAGTTTCAAATTACTTTAGATTAGTGCAATTACCGATAGGTTGAGATATTTGAAAAGCTAACCTCTGTTCTCCTTGTAATCAAATTGTACCTCCTGTTAGTAGTGGAGTTTGTCTTTTCAAAATTTTGCTTTCTTTTTACTATTCCTTTTTCTTTCTCCCATGGTTTCTTACTAAATCTATTTTTTTAGGATTATTTAGATCTAAACACATACATTATTGTTATGTTTTTATTAACCTTTTTAGTTACAAATTAATTTATATGTTGTTATGGGTATTTTTGAAATCATGTAAATGAGCTGGCAAAATCCCAACAGACGAGTTTAACTGATAAAGGTCTAGCTCAATTATGATGGAGGTCGCTCAACTAAGGCATTAAGTCACCTAATGTGAGCTCAAGGTCACCGACCAACAAAGGTTAGAGTAATGACCTCAAGTTATTAAGAACAAGCTCTAGCCCACAGCTCAAGACACACTTCTCCAGCCATTTAAAAGCTTGTTGTGGTTAAACCCAATGAGAGACCCACTTGCATGAGTCCACTTGCGGACGTTAACTTGTAGAAACCAACTTGTAATTAATTTATTATTCTTTCCTTTTTTGAACAATGTTAAGATTGTACACCCCAGTAATTATAAATAGGGGTTAAAATCATTGTACAGGGGGAGATTAGAAAGAGGTTCTCTAGAGGAATGAACTCTCTATAAAATAAAGAAAATCACACAAACAAGATACTGTCATCTTGCTAAAATTTATAGAGAAATAAAACTACTATGGATGTAGGGGTCATTGGACTTTAGTCGAACCACATTAAAAAACTCCTGATGTCTCCATTGCTCTTCCTCTTCTTCTCTCTCTTACTCTTTCTCTCTACTTTTATACATTAATTCGTAATTTAGGGTTTTCTAAACTTCTTTTTAGTTGATTGGATTTTGCCGTCAACATATGTCAAATTGTTAATCAAAGATTTTAGAGGAAACAAAATCTTAAGCTCCATCATTAAAATAAAAATCCGCCATGAAAGCCCAAGAAAAGGTCCAACAAGAAGATTAAAAAGCATTTATCTATAAATAATAATTACAAGTTTAATGTAATAAATATTCAAAGAACATTCAAGAGTTCATCAATAAGATTGGAAGGCTCACTTAAGATTTGAGGCACTTTGACAAATCAAGACTACAAATACAATTGTGGAACTTTGCTTTTAAGATTCTTTAAGCTTTCCTTTATACTTTGTACTCTTATTTCTACCTTACTTAGTCAGTTATGATTTACAATGGTTAAGGCTCTTTGAAACCAAATCGATTGCTCATAACCATTTTTCATAAAATTTTAAGCTGTTATTAATCGATATTAATTTAGAACCACAATTAACCAATCATTTACCATTAATTTCGATTGGTTAGCATCAGATTGGCATTTTTTACTTAGCCTTAATCCCATATGCTTCTACAATTAATGATATAATTATGTACTCAAATATCATATATATATATTTGTGCTTATATATATTTTGTTTATACTTGATTCGTTATGTAATGAAAGTTAAGTCTCCTATTAAAAGGGGGAAATCCTAATTATGTTTAACTTCTTAATTCATGATCATTTGTAGATATGTGTTGGTAATAATATGAGGCATTAATGTCAAATAAACATTCATAATTACCTTAATAGGACGTTGCACTCATAAATCCTAATTGTGTTTAACCTGTTAATTAAAGATTCTCTATGGATATGTGTTTATGATAGTATGAGGTACTATTTAGTTTCTAATATCAAATAGCCATTCATAGTTACCTAAATAGGATGTTGTACTTATAAGTCCTAATTATGTTTAACCTATCAATTAATGATACTTTGTAGATATATGTTTATGATAATATGAAGTATTATTTCATTACTAATGTCGAATAGACATTTATAATTACCTCAATAGGACATTGGACTTATTGACGATAAAATTTGGTTTGTGTGGAAGACCCAAACTTTAGCCAACGAGGAGGAGTTCAAGGTTCTAATACTGCTTCCGAAGTGCAGAAGAAGATAGGCCGAGAGGAAGAGGGGGTGGAGAGACAGCGAGTTTAACGTGATTCAGCCAAATCCAGACGGCACCGGACCCTATGTCTTCGGCAGAGATTTTATTAATATAAAAGTTTCTGCTTACAAGTTTTGGCCTTTTTCTCTCTTCTCTTTTAATAATGTAATCCTATTTATAAAGGGAAGAGGAGCTACATGCATTAATTACAAGCTATAGTTGTGTTACATCAAAATATAAATGCAAAAGACAGTAAAGAGGCTACAATTTGGCTATTACAAAATGTAAGCTGCGAGGTGGGCCCCTTTAGTCAGTTGTAGACTTGTGTCTGTCTACGTTCGCTGCTTGGTACGGCTGTGCCAAGCGAGATGCTGGGCATCCCGAGTGGGAATTCCTGGCTTGGGGGCATCATGGGGACTTGCTGTAGCGAGGTAGTAGGCATGAGTAGGGTGGTTGACTACTTGGCAAGTTAGTCTTGTGATCTTCTCACTGTGCCACTGTTTTGCTGCCTTGCAAGGCAAGGGTCGCTTCAAGGGATGGTGCTCGGACTACTTTGCTATGCCATTTTTTGATAGGTGAAGCGAAGCTTGTTGGGTGCCTTCAGTGTGCCTGGGGCTACTAGCTATCGAGGCCATTTTTCTATATAGCATAAGCCCCCCAACTCTTGGTTTGCTTTGTAGACCGAGAGTTACAAGTTTCTAAGGCTTGATTCGTATCTTTAGTCAGTGACCTTTTTTGAACAAAGTGTCATGCTAGATATCTTTCCGTTCTGCTTTAGGCCATGCTTTCTTCTGTTTGCCATTTTTGGCTGTTGGCATGGCATTGTTGCTCATTTCGGGTCATCGAATGAAGATCAGATACCTTCTGAATTCTTCAAAAGGCCGAGCAGGTCTTTTTATAGCCTGGGGCATTCTTCCTTTTCTCCACAGAAGAGTTCAATGGAGGAGACTAAAGAGTCCCTTGAGTTTTAGTGTCTTGACTTTCAGTGAAGCTTGTTGAGATATGGATGACCTATTACAGAGTGCCAGGAGGCATGGATAGCCCATTGCAGGTGATTCCGTCATAGGATCCGCCTGGCGGGCTCTTAGGGGATCTTATACTGATCCTGGGCTGTTTCCTTTGGCAGTCGCTTATAGTGTTTCTACCTGGCCAATCAGCTTCTAAGACTTTTTAATTTGCTCTAGGTCTGGCTCAGGGGGTTGCATCGGAGGGAAATAAGAAAGAGCAACTTGGGTAGGAGTTGTCTTTCTTGTAGGCGCGAGCTTGATAACTAACCTTCTACTCTTCTTACAGGAAGATTATGCCGGGTCATCGAGCTTTTTATCGTTATTTTTGTACTTCTTCTTTTGATGTAACTTTGCCTCACCTGGACAAGGTCTTTTTGCTATATGAGCTTTCCTTTCTCTTTGAATATTGTAACGGATGCTTCATGCATCGCTATATGTACACTTCTGATGATTAATGAAATGCTCTTTCTTGCTAATCGGCTATGCTTTATTTTTTTGATTGCTTAATCTATGGTGAATGAGAGGGGGTTACATGCAAGCTGCACTTGAGAAGTCTTGTTCGAGACATGAGAAATTCATCCACATGAGAGCTGTGAGAAATTCGTGTAAAGGTTACAATGATTTTGTTTCAATTTCTTTGTGCCGTAGTGGGATGGTGGCTAGGATTTTGTTTTGTATGCCGAAGCTTTAATTTATCGTGGCGAGGTGAAAATTATTCGTCGAAGTTTTATTTTTGTAGCCACAAGGTAGGCTCAAGGCCATCTCACCCTCAGGTGTTGTGAGGTAGGCTTAGGGCCGTCTCACCCTCGGTTGTTTTTCGAAGCCATAAGGTAGGCTTAAGGCCATCTCACCCTCGGGCGTTGCGAGGTAGGCTCAAGGCCGTATCACCCTCGATTTTGTTTTTTGAAGCCATGAGGTAGGCTCAAGGCTGTCTCACCCTCGGGCGTTGTGAGCTAGGCTCAAGGCTGTCTCACCCTCGATTTTATTTTTTGAAGCCACGAGGTAGGCTCAAGGCCATCTCACCCTCGGGTGTTGCGAGGTAGGCTTAAGGCCGTCTCACCCTCGATTTTATTTTTTGAAGCAATGAGGTAGGCTTAAGGCCGTCTCACCCTCGGGCGTTGTAAGGTAGGCTCAAGGCCGTCTCACCCTTGATTTTGTTTTTCAAAGCCATGAGGTAGGCTCAAGGCTGTCTCACCCTCGGGTGTTGTGAGGTAGGCTCAAGGCCGTTTCACCCTTGGTTTTGTTTTTTGAAGCCACAAGGTAGGCTTAAGGCCGTCTTACCCTCAGGCATTACGACGTAGGCTCAAGGCCGTCTTACCCTCGATTTTGTTTCAGTTTTGCTATAGCGAGGTGAAAATTATTCGCTGTAGCGAGATAGTAATGACGGAGTGAAAACTCTTTGTTTAGATAGTGCTTGGCCAATTAGTGACTTACATTAATTCAATCGTACGATAGTTGATACAATTAGTCACTATTGATGACAAATGAATGCTATAGGATTAGAATATGGTTCTGATGGAGGGCTCAGGCTCTTGGGTGGTAACTCGTTAAGCTTGTTGAGCATACTGTCCTAATGGTCTTACCACATAATCTTGTAGTCAACCTCTTCTGATAAAGTTTTTTATGGCATCTTTCAGTGCCTAGTAGTCTAAGGTGGTGTATCCAACCTCATTGTGATAAGCATAAAATATGCTTTGCTCTTTGGACTTGATGGGTGCCCTCAATGGT
>JANHAO010010126.1:0-17879 GCA_026873985.1 Saraca asoca
TTAATGATGTAATATTTTATTATTCATTAATAATATAAAAAATTTTACATTGATATTAAATTAGATGTAAACCCAATAAAAAAAACTAAGCAAAGATTATTACAATTTAGCAACAATTTTTTTTATATAAAAATGAAACTAAGCATTATTCAACCTCTTAATTGTTATGCTTCCACCTTGTTTGAAAAGAATAGTGCCAAATGTACGTTCTCACTCCTTTCTTAATCCTACCGCTACGAAAGAAATGTATTTTGTTTTCATAATGTGTTGTGCAAAGGATGACTTTGTGTAATCCATATTATTATAAAAAGGGGATAGGATAAATATGGATTCCGCTTAAAATATAATCAATTCAAATTATTATATATTTAATAAATATGAAGAATAATTATGTTAATTTAAATTTAATTATCAATATTTAAAACAATTAACTTTTAAAATTTATATAAAATCTACTTTTTCATGCAACTCATTTTTTCACATGACAATGTACAATTAACTACTCATTATTTAATAAATAAATCAGAGAACAAAAAAGAAAGTCTCTGTACACACACTATTGCATGTACAAAGAGATTAGTTTAAAATGAAAAAAGTATAAGAACATAATTTTTAAAAAGTAGTTGAATTTTCTTTCACAAATTTTAGAAATTTAGACTTAAAATTTTAAACTATACATAAAATTTGAATTAAACATCTAGTCCACCTAATTAATAGTTTCCATCAACAAGTGACTTGTATGTAACTTTTATTTAGAGTCAATTTAATTAGAGTAATAAGAAATGGAAATGAATCGAAAATTATGTGAAATAAAAATAAATTGTCAACATCCAATAATATTTTGACATTAAAAAAAAAAATCATATGTAAGTCGGCAAATTCTATAGTACAATGTCACCATACTAACACAATATGGTGGTGTCACAATCATATGCCTTGGAAGCCGCAATCATTGATTTTCCTTAAATGACAATTTCTTGTTACTTCCTAGTTTTCCTCTAACCTTTTTTCTTCTTTTCTGACACTAACTTCTGGCAATCTTTGTTCGAGTTTAGGTCTGCATTTGCTTTTCTGTTTGGGCATTTTGCATTTTTTTTTTATTTTGATTTCTTGATAGTTTTTCGTATAAGAGGTGTAGAGAGAATTTTGGAGTATTGCACCGGCAAAAACATATTTTGTACAGGTGTCAAACAGATAATAATGATTTGTTTGGCCAAATACATTATATATTGATTTTCAATCCTAAATTACGTAAGAAAAATTAATGTATTAATATTTATTTTTCAAATTATAAATCTATCACAAGAAACTAGAGAGAGGACTCGTAAAAATATAAAATGAAACCAATTAAAAAAGATCATATGAAAACCAGGGTGAGAAGAAGAAGGAAATAATTTTGAACACCACTTTTTTACTTGCAGTAGATTTATTTATGTATTTTGTGACATTTTATGTGCAATGCCTAAAACAAACATATTTCAAAGTTCTTCTCCACTTTGCCGTGCATTCAGATATACGGGCCTGGTAACTGTTTTTAAAAATAATTTTTTATTTTTAAAAATAATTTACTATTTTTAAAACAAAAAAATCTGTTTAGTAAAATTATTTTTAAAAACAGTTTTGAAAATTTTGTTCTGAAATCCTGTTTTAAAAACTGTTTTTGAAAATAATTCTGAACTGTTTTAAAAAATGATTTTTAAAAATAGAAAAACAAAATAAGTTTTCAAACAGGCCCATGATTTCTAGAAGTGTCACGCTATCATATTTAATTTAATTAAAAATATTATTACAAATATTATAATATAATATTTTAATTAATATGAATATTTTATAAATTTTAATTAAATTATAAAAAATATCTTCATTTGAAATTGAGCATTTGAATCGAGAAAAGATTAATGGTGATAGTTAATGGTCAATAACGATAGTGATAATAGACGATAATCAATAGTGATGAATTGGTGATAGATAATGGTTAATAATAATAGGTAATGATCAATGACGGTAGGTAGTAGTGGATAATAATCAATGATAATGCATGATGATTAGAAACAATGAGTGATGGTGGGCGGTGATCGCGGTGGACAATAGTCAACAATAGTGAATGATGATAGATGGTGATTAATGACATTAGGTGATGATGGAGTGAGATAATAAGACTTTAATGGAATAATGAACAAGATAATCTTTTTATATTTTAAAACTTTATCATGTCACGAAATATAAGATATTCACCTCCCTTGTGAACATTTTCTGGAGAAATATTGAGCTAAAAATATTTGCAAGCAATATTTTTTAAAAATTTTGAATAAAATATAAAAATTTAATATTCTTTCAAAATATTCTCGGAATGTGTGAAAGATTTTGTGAAGCAAATGTTACCTAAAATGTTAAAGAAAAATTAAACTGCTTGTGTTAAAGATTGGAGATGGCTTAATGTAACACCCGAAAAATTTTATGAAAAAAAAAGAAGAAGAGAGGAGTAAATTAAAAGCTCGGCAGGGACTAAATTGAAAAGATTTATGGAGTTTGGGCCTGTGTTAAGGTGACAAAAAGTTTTGGGGCCAAAGTAAAAGTCGGTGCATATTTCAGAGACTAAAATGCAAAATTATTTAAATATTTTCTTTTATAAAAATGTCTCGGCCTCTCCCCCCGCAAAGTGGAGCCCCTCTGGGCTTCTTCTTCTTCTCTTTTAGTCTCGGGCCTCTTCGAAAACTTTCGAAGTTTCTTGCAACGCTAGTGCAACTCCGGCTTCTTCCCCAAAGTTCCGGCATAGTGCCGGAGTTTCGCTGAAGCCCAGTGCTTTCCTGCTTCCACGGATTGACGGTTTTGAAAATATACATGGTTTCTGACAAAGAGGAGTAGCTTAGCAATTTGCAGTTCGGTGGCCGTCCGAGGTTTTTCTTCCCGGCAGCTTGTTTCTATCCTTTTCTCAGTGAATTTTTGTGGCTGAACGATATAGTAGCTGCACGGCTTCATTTTTTTTCCTTGTTTTTGTTCAATTCAGCCAGTCATGGTATTTGGGCCGCCGACGGTGAGCTAAGGGTAGCCACTTTGAGACCCGATGAGTAATCCTAGATCATTAATTTTATTCCATAGTACTTTGATTAAAAATTGTAAAGAAATTGGTATGAATGGTTAAAAATGAATAGTGATGAAATTGGGAGATTTCTTGATGATATGATTGGGATATGTTTTGGGTAGAACATAGATACTATAATGTTTGATGTTTCTTCAACTTTACAATCTGTACGTGAGTAGATAGTTGTTTTGCTGTATGTATAATTTCTGGTTGTTGTCTAGTTTGCTATGTGCTAAGGGAATTCTAAATTTGCTATATGTTGTATGAATGATTGTTGCTGTATAAATTCTGAATTAATGTTTGCTGTAGAGACTTTGGTTGTTGTTCTGGTTTGCTGTTTGCTATGTGAATTCTGGTTGCTGTAAACATGTTGGTTTGCTATATAAAAAGGAAAATCCGGTTTGCTACATAAGGTCTGGTTGTTGTATAAATTCTACTTACTATAAGTTTTGTAACTTGGATGTGAGTGAATAGTCTTATCCCTGCAAATGATATTTTATATGAATGGTAATTTTATTAACTAATAGAGTAATAGTTTCAGTAACTTGAAATACCGATGATGATTTATTCTGAGGTATGACACGAATTCAAAATATGTATTTTTAACTTGATAAGACCCTTGATTCAATGAAAATCTATTGGTAATTGGGTAACGTTTGTAAACAACCAGTATGGATGGACAATACAGTAAATAGCCTGAATGGCGATAATAGCCCATGGGGCAGAAATGAAAAACGTGATTGTTGAGTATGAGTATTCAATACGTATAACAAGTGAAAAGGAAATACTGATAATGTCACGATTACCAATAGGAGTTTCCTTGGAATGCAGGTATTGATATTAGTTATATAATGTACTTAACATAATTAATTTCACTAAGGATCCATTGGTAATTCCGTGGCAACCCACAAGTACATTTGTGTATATTTGCTCTGTTTTGTAGGAGGAATAAGGGGGTGATTTGATCAAGTTTTGATGCGGATGGACATAAAGATCTGTTTCTGGTTCCCTGATGGATTCCTTTGGGTCCGGAACCACTGGCTATTCACAGGAAACCCTCAGGTACACTTATGACCACTCGGTGTCTGTTGGAGCAATAAGGGAGAGGGTGAAATAAAATGATATATCTGATTGATGTTGTGGACAGTAGGGGTGATCTGATCGGTTCTTGTTACCTACAAAAATTATCTGAATCCAATTAATACTTCTTTAAAGAAAAGGAAATATATCTGAAAAACATTTTATTCGATAAATAAACATTGGACTTATGAAAAGCTATTTTAAGAAATGTATGTTTTCTCTTACCAAAAAAAGTATGAAAGCAAAGTTAAGCAAGCATCCTTTTAATCGAATAGTAAATATATAAACAATAGTTGATAAATAGTATGTGTTGTATTAGTTTATGTTTCAAATGTCTAAAAGAATGAATGTTTAGTATAGGCCACTACGTGTATGCTTTATTGTTGCGAATGATTTGCTGGGCATAACATATAGCCCATGTTATCTGTCTGTGGATACGTTGTAATGATTAGAATTGCGATTTGGCTGTTAGATAGAAATATTTATTGTATTATATTTATGATTGAGTTTTAGATGCCCAGTAGGTTGTTGATGTTCAGTCTGGGACACTGTATATTTGTTTATTTGTTATATAGGTTCTAATGGGCTATGGCTCTTGTTACGTATTAAGGCCTTGAGCTTGGGCGTCCAAATTATAAGGGAAACTTTGTCGGATTTTTAGCAAAAATAATAGTATAGTTATGGAATAGTATACATAGTTAGGCTTGTAAGAAATTTCCTACAGATAACTTTCTACGTCGATCACGAACCCTTAGGCAGGTCGTGACACTTAAACTTCTTGTATGCTATATAACAAAAATGGATTTGTTCAACAAAAACCTCATATAAGTGATGTATTAACAAAATCTATTGGTAAGATCAACGATCTGCTGGAAAATTAAAGAAAAAGTATTAAATGAGTTGAAATACAATATATTAAGAATTTTTATGAAAAATTTTAAATTTCGGAATACATAGAGAAGAATAACCAAAATTGAAAAAGTTTTTACATTTTTTTATAAAATTAGGATAAATTATTTAATCAACTTATATTTACATCTTTATATTTCTAAAAATATATATTTATTTTTTATTTTTTTTACAGCAGAAAAATAAATATAGATTTAAATAGAGAAAAAAAGGGAAGCGATTGTATTTGAAAAAAATGGTGAACACATTTTTGAAAGTATAAAAATATAAGTGTAATTAGATTAAATTTAGAAAAAGTAAGTGCAATTTGAAAAAAAAAGAAATTATTAGGTAAAGTTTTAAAAATTAACTCAAGGTCATGAGATTTTGCTTCCAGCAACACACATCCCGTGGGGACATCCCACACCGTAGCAATGCTCTTCACACGCGTTACACGTGCTCTTCGCACTTCATTTTCTCTCACTTAAAACACGCACGCCTCGTTCGTGTCAAACCCCAAACACGCTCGACACGAGCGAGAAGCGTAAGGACTATCGCATGCTTCACTCGCACGCTTATCTCTCCGCCGGCCGGACCTGCCCCGTTTCTCGCCGGAGAATCGCCGTCGCCGCCGTGTTATAATCTTCTCTCGAATTTTCTAACTTCCGGCGATCCGCCGAGAGGCGCCGGACGGCAGCTCCGGTCGCCGGAAAAGTTTGTACTCTTACTTCTCGAAGATTGGCGCAGTTGTTCCATTTTGTAGAGAGAAAGACGGATCTGCTGGAGATTTTATGAGAGCAACTATGGTTTCTAGCAGGAAGGTAAGTTTTTGCTGAAAATGACGAATAACTGGATTTTTCACGCTTGCTGCAGGGTAAAGTTATGGGCTTGCATGAGAATTGAGCTTAAAAACAGGGTTTTCGGTTGAATCAGATGTAGTATAAGGCTTCTGTAGCTCTGTCCCTTGTTGATTTTGGGGATTTCAGGGAAAATTTTTGAGAGAAGAGTGTTTACCCTCCTCTTTGTTTCTTGGAGCAGTGGTGGCGAAAGGATACTAAAACTTTCTTTTGAGCAAAAATATTTTTAGAGTTTCTCATGAAATTGAGTCAATTGAGCTCTCTGAAATGTAATGATTGGAGAGTTGCCCTTTGAGCTCTTAACATGAATAATGTTCAAGCTTGTGATTTTAAGTTGATAGATATGAAGTCAGATGTAGAGAGTGGCGAATTTCCACCTGGTGTCATTTATGTTCACTACAATTATCTTATAATTAGCAAAGTACTAATTGTTGCTTTTGGTTTTGTGCAGCCTTTGAAATTCCTAGTCACATGGCTTTTTTTGCTTGGAAATGGAAGACATTCATAATCTTTGATGGCTTTGGCAATTCAGAAATCACTAGATTAGGTTTTAAGTTAATTGAAGGTTCATAAACGGTGTTATGGCAACTGATATGCAGAAGCTGATTGGAACTAGTGAAGATGATGAAGAGGAAATGGAAATGGATGTGAAAGAAGAGGATGATGATGATGAAGAAAATGGAGGCCAGCATGTTACTACTCCGGTAATGGTAGAGATGGATGGTGGAATGGCAGCTGCTGGTGGTAATGATAGGTTTCAACAGCACCAGCAATTTCAAGAACAAGTAGGCACCCCAAGTGGAGGTACTAGAAGATGTAGACCACTAGAAGAGAAGGAGAGAACAAAACTGAGAGAGAGGCATCGAAGGGCTATTACTGCAAGGATCTTAGCAGGGCTTCGGAGGCATGGCAACTACAATCTGAGAGTTAGAGCTGACATAAATGATGTCATTGCCGCTCTTGCAAGGGAAGCTGGGTGGGTGGTTCTTCCAGATGGGACCACTTTTCCTTCAAGATCTCAGGTACTTACCTATCACATTCAAGACTGAAGTTAGTTGTTTCTAATTTTGAAGACAATGTCTTAAGTTAGATTTAGTTTCCTTTGGTTTTGTATTTGTGGGTATCTGTGTATGTATGTGGGAGAGATAGCAAGAGGGGTGCAGATTGTTTATCCGGTGAGGACCGTGAGGTTAATTATTGGGAACAGAATTTAATTTTGGCTGTAATTTATTCTATTCTTGATACCTGTTAGATAGTGAAGAAGAACAGTTTTAGTGAAGCCAAACATTTTGTTGGATTTAGGTTCCAATTGTTTGATATGGAATAGTGCTTAACATGGCTCTCGTATTTGCTGGTCTTAGATTATCTTTGCATCTTAGACGCCCTACTCAATTTTATAACTTTTTGGTGTGTCAAATAATTGTTACTATCCTTTTGTCCCTGTATTTTCAAATCTTAGTTCTAACAGATCTCAGAAAACACCCAAATGGGAATTTTTTCTTCTCAACATTACAGGGCCAGAAGCCAGGCAGTGGTACTTCTACAGCACTCACTTCATCATCTTCCCATATGGCCTCACAACAGACTCCACCTGCTTCCATAAGGGGAGTCGGTTCCGGGTATAAGAGCTCACTGGAGTATAATGCACGCCAAATGAAAGGTGTTTTTATGCCAGGTCAATCACCTTATGATCTATCATCCGGTTCCAGGTCTCAAACTTCATCCATGATGGGGGATGGGGGAGAACAAAGAGAAAATCATACTTTGGTTGGAGGTTCAATGGATGGTGTTGATGAGAAGCAGGTATAATGTCTATCTTGTTTGGTAATTATGTCGCCAATACATTAATGTCATTGAAAAGTTCCTTTCAGTTGATGATTTGGCAAGAGTGTGAACTAAGGAATTCATGGAATCCTAGTGATATTGGTCCCCAGTTCATCACATATGTATGAGGTAGAGCATGCCAAACTGCCAATTATAAGTGAAATTTAATGAATAAATAGAAAAAACTGGTATCGAATGCTATTGCCTCCATTGTGACTTTCTCTTGTGATTGCTCTTACTTTTATTGGTTGAGATGCATATATTGAAATAATAACTTTAGATATAATATTATCACATGTATACATCTTTTCTATTTTGCATATCATTCTTCTATTGTAACTTAAGCAGATTAATCTCTTGGTTGGTTGGCCTGGTTTCAATAGTTTATTTTCCTCTGCAGATTGTTGACATGCCTCACAGAATACCAGAGCGTGATTTTGCTGGCACCCCATATGTTCCAGTATATGTGATGCTGCCGGTGAGCTATTATTTCACCCTGCTTTGCCTTGATTTTGATTCAAATTCTATTTCTTATGCCCTTCTCTCCTAAATCTGAATATATGCTTGTAAGTGGTTCTACTTTTACATAATGTATTTGCATTGTAGTATTAGTATAGTGTCATGCAAATTTAATTCATTCTGGCACAGTATAAACAAAAAATAAGGAGAATCTTTATTAAATGCTTAAGTTCCCTTAGGCTAATCTAGGTGCTAAATGTCAGTGTTTGACATCTCATACTCATATTCCCGTTGCATTGGTAGCAGTTGGGTGTCATTAATAAGAAATGTGAGCTTGTTGATCCGGACGGCCTACTAAAGCAGCTGAGGGTATTAAAATCAATAAATGTTGATGGTGTTATGGTAGACTGCTGGTGGGGAATTGTGGAGGCACATGCTCCACAAGAGTATAACTGGAATGGTTACAAGAGACTCTTTCAGATGGTGCGTGAGCTTAAACTTAAGTTGCAGGTGAGTTTGCATAAGATACTCTAACCACTGTCGGTTAATTGTCTTGATGATTTGATCTGGTTGTGATACTGACATGTCCTCTTAATACTTGCCCAGGTTGTGATGTCTTTTCATGAATGTGGAGGTAATTTTGGTGATGATGTCTGTATTCCATTACCTCACTGGGTTGCTGAAATTGGTCGGAACAATCCTGACATATTTTTCACCGATAGAGAGGGAAGACACAATCCTGAATGTCTTTCTTGGGGAATAGATAAGGAACGGGTTTTAAGAGGTCGGACTGCTGTTGAGGTAATGATGTAAAAAATATTAACTTATTATTATTATCATTGTTGTTGTTGTTGTTAATATTTGGATTCAATTAATAGGTTATGTCTTTTGATATGTGCTATATGACAAGGCTATGTCTATGTGGACGATCTTCATCCTTTCTGCATATTTTAATTCACCATTCTATCAAACAGATCTGTTAATTCATATTCAATTGTTAGGCCTCCTTAAGTGCTTCACAAACGGAGTGAGATAGAACTAATTTATCTGTTTCTTGAGTTCCATTTTGAGGGAACCACGAGGATGAATTGATATTTTATGTTATGCTCATGCAACTTTGCATGTTTAGGTTTACTTTGACTTCATGAGAAGCTTCCGGGTAGAGTTTGATGAGTATTTTGAGGATAACATCATCTCCATGATTGAGGTTGGATTGGGTCCATGTGGGGAGTTGAGATATCCATCATGTCCTGTAAAACATGGATGGAGATATCCTGGTATTGGTGAATTCCAGGTAATCATTTTCTTAGAGTATCATAATTTTATTTATTTAAGTCTGCCAATTTTGATTGAAATGGTTTATCCGTCTTTGCAAAAGCTTTCTTTACTCTTTTGGTTCCTGAATATGACGTCAAGATGTCTTGCAATAATAATGCTAATCTATATCTGACAATCACAAAGCATTAATGCAAAGAGTATACAAGTTATGATCTTCTCTGTGTGCCTTATCATCTGTGTTTCAAATCAAATTTCCTTGAGCTGCTTGCTATAATTGAGTTCAGCAAAGCCTTAATACCTTTTTTTTTTAATTATTTTTCTTTTCAAATTACCAAACCTGCTTCTCCATTCTACTTTCTTGATATAATGGACAACTTTTATCTTGCTGGTAATTGAATAACACAAGAAAGTCTAACATAAAGAAAATGAATGCTACTTTTTTTTTTTTTTTCTGGCGCCTCTAGTATTTTTCCCAATGGCCTTGTTTCTATGTAGCCATCCCCATGTAATGAGATAAGGCTTGTTTTTTGTTGTTGCCTTATGTAGTATTTTCACAAATGCTATGTGTTTGCTGGCACGTGTAGTACTGTCCACAGGCTGTGCAATTTTCTGCCTTTTTCTTGTTTTCTATGCTCGTCAATGCTGACATTTTTTTCCCTTAAATATTTTCTCCACTCCTTTACTCATTTTTGTTTATCTCTATTTGGCAGTGCTATGATCAGTACTTATTAAAAAGTCTTCAGAAGGCCGCAGAAGTGAGGGGGCACCCTATTTGGGCTAGAGGACCAGATAATGCTGGTATCTATAATTCTCAGCCACATGAAACAGGTTTCTTTTGTGATGGAGGTGATTATGATGGCTACTATGGCAGGTTCTTTCTTAGCTGGTACTCTCAGATTTTAGTTGATCATGGAAATCGGGTGCTTTCTCTGGCAAAATTAGCTTTTGAAGGCACCTGCATTGCTGCAAAGGTGCGTTAAAAAATGATTTAAAATTTAATTTTCAAAGAGAGCTTCTTTCTGTTGATGACAACCTAAATGATTTTATCTTACTACATTGGAATTTAAATAATTGTTGCACTCTTCATCTTATCTGTGTGGTAACTATAGAGCCAGTAATCCAAAATTAGAATCTAATTACGACAATGAATTGGGCTTGTTTCCCAACATATAACATGGATATACAAGATAGTATATTCTTAGAAGAATCTCTGAGAAAATGGTATCTCATCCTAAAGTATGAGTTGAAAATATCTTTTCTTTAAAATGACTTTCCTTTTAAAAAATTTGATAGTTTTTGATAATGATTTTTATGATATTTGATTTGTGCTCATTTCCTGGTGACAAAGCAATTTTTTTTCAGTGACTGCTATCCTCTAATACATGATTTGTCTTGTGTATATAAATGACACAGATGGTTGTTCCTTTTTCTTTATCTAACAATTCCAGTTGTTAGAACCGCGGGGTATTTTACTTGTGGCTTGATGCAATCTGTTTGCTATATTTTAATTTCAACAGCTATCAGGTATTTACTGGTGGTACAAGACAGCCAGTCATGCAGCTGAATTAACTGCAGGGTTTTATAACCCATGCAATCGTGATGGTTATGCAGCAATTGTGGTAATGTTAAAGAAGAATGGAGTTAGCTTAAGCTTTGCTTGTGCTGACTTACAAGTATTAAACCAGCAAGAGGACTTTACAGATGCATTTGCAGATCATGAGGGATTAGTCTGGCAAGTAGGTTTCTAATCACAACCAGAGCCTTCACAATTCATTCTGTTACTTTCCTATATAAGCTGTTTCGATCGAAAATTTTGTCATTATTGATTTTTTGTCTAATTTTGACAAATTTGAATTTGAATCATGCAAAAACTCTTTTAATTAAAGCTGTATACTCTGGAGCATATATTTAATTTTTTATTGCAGGTCTTGAATGCGGCATGGGATGTTTGCCTACCAGTTGCCAGTGAGAATGCCCTTCCCTGCTTAAATCGAGTTAGCTATAACAAGATTTTGGACAATGCCAAGCCCTTGAATGATCCAGATGGAAGACATATTTCATCTTTTACTTACCTGAGGCTTAGTCCACTTCTTATGGAAAGACACAACTTTGTAGAGTTTGAACGATTTGTCAAGAGAATGCACGGTAAGGCACTGGAGCATAATTTAAAATGCACATGTACTCAAAGTAAGGGTCAGAGGATATATCATTTTATTGCAGAATGTGAAGGAGGAATACAGTACTTTTCTCTGACGTTAAATTAGATTTAATGCTTACATGTCATCTGGTCCATTTTCCCATTCTAATCCAATTTGCAAAATCAATATATTTTTCTTTAAAGAGGCAGCTTGGTTGATAATGAGCAGTTCTTTGCATTGCATATAAAACTGTGAAACAACTTTTACTCGATCAATTTCTTTGCATATTGATTATCAACTGTTAGTAGCCTTTTCATTAGTGT
Organism: Saraca asoca; assembly: GCA_026873985.1. Taxonomy (NCBI): domain Eukaryota; kingdom Viridiplantae; phylum Streptophyta; class Magnoliopsida; order Fabales; family Fabaceae; genus Saraca; species Saraca asoca. Next base: position 11,930 of record JANHAO010010126.1, read on the forward strand.
GAGCTTCTTGTAACTCAATGAAATGCTGTTCAATGAGTTTTTTTCCCCCCTAATTATGGAATAGAGCTCATTCTGGCATTTTCTTTCATTTTTCTTGTGGGGCTGTTGGAGGGATGGGATTGAATTGGAAAAATGTGCTAAAATTGTCGTTGCTCTCTATGGCACTTTCAACATGGCAATGTGTTTTAGGGTTACTGACTGTATCTTTTCACTGCAGGGGAAGCTGTTCTTGATCTTCAGGTGTAGTGGCCTGAAGGCAGATTCTGGTGTATGTTGTATCATTGATATTTATATAACTCTACCCTAGAAGGCGATTAAAGTAATCCAGTTACAGATTAGGAAGTATAGTTTGGCATTTGCTGTACGAGGCATATTAGTTGGTAGCCAAGTAATTTGATGGTTAGCTTAATTTATATATTTTTTTTTCATGACAAGCAACTCATAGTACCATCAGGATGTGAAATTTGTCCATACATAGTATTATAGTAATATTATTGAACGAACTCATTGACATTTTTGTGGTTACTACTAGTACTCACGAATGAATGATCTATATATAGTACTGGGTTACTTACCCTCAATCCCATGAATCAGTTTAAAAGACTCAAAAAGTTGCTTGACTTACACTGATTGAATTACTTGGACAAATTAGACTCATCTTTTATACAGTTTAGTTTAATTACAATTACATTTTTCTATTTTTAGAAATATTCAGCTTGTATCTTTCTATTTTTTGAAATATTCGCATTTCTAATTTGTGTTTTTAAATTACACTTGTCTTTCTTGTCTAAGAAAAAAAGAGAGATAAATGTATATTACTTAAAATAGAAAAATAGTAATATAATTATGTTAAACATCTGGAGGGTAAATGCAATTTTTTTCCTAATTAATTTGATACTCCTTGTGGCTGCAACTCTTTTGACTTAAATTATAATGAGCACCAAAATAACTAAACCAATATGTATACCAAATTTAAGTATTTCTAATGAATATTAGATCAAAGTTGAAGACATTGGGGGAAATTAAAATGAGTTGTTAATGATTGTGGTTCACAAAAACGAGGTAACGAGTTCCAATGAAGCCATAACCAGAATATTTAGTGTTCAGCATATGTTTGTATTTGTTCTCCCCGGGGAGGATAGTTAACATCCCCCTTCCCACTAACATCTTGTGTCAAGGTTTGGATACACAAACGGTCCTCAAGATTTAGCATTGGCCATCAAAAGCCCTGAGCTAGAAAGTGAGATTTAGACAGTGGTCAGCAAGTTTTTGGATAATGGAAAAGGCCTACCTCCACTAGCTTCAGGGAATTCGTAGTGATGTGGATTAAATGGATTGAAATGAGGACCTCATTCATTACGTTTGAAATAGATGGCGGAAAGCTGATCCTTTTTGTACTTGTATCCATCGCGAATGAGCTAAGTAGAAAGTGCACCAGTACAATAAGCCAGAAGAGCGATCTTCAGTCAAAGCATGAAATATGCAAACCTCCTTCAGCCTTACTCACCCTGTCACTTAGACCCCTCTGACCAATCACATCAGATTACAATTCCTGTGTATATTCAACACTTCCCCATCCTGCAGACCTGCTTTTTCTTCTCAAGGTTTCCTTAAAAGGAATATTGAACAGCTCAAAGCAGTTGGCCACCCTTTTCCTGCTAATCAGCCACCAAATAAATCCAGATTTTCTCGCATAATTCAGTACTAAATCTTGCCAGCATTAATTAACCCCAACCACCACTTCATCCCTATAATACCCCTGATTAATTAGCCATGGACACACAAAACATGCTCATCTTGAGAAAACTCTGCCAAACTAAAGATTCACCCCACATTTTGTCACATTTTTCTGACAATCAAGACCCGGCTCATTTTGCTGTCAACTTCAAGCTCAATGCACATTTCTCTTCACCAAAATCCACTTCAAGGGATTCCTATTCATCATACTTTAGTTTCATTGATCTCAAAGAACCCCCTGCAAACAATCCTAAATAAGAGAACAAAAGAATCTAGTGATACAACAAAATCATGGTCAATTGTGAGTTTAGAGCTCCCTGATGAATGATGACATCCGAAAGAGAATTTACCCCAACATTAATGCATTACACTATCCTTTCTCTTTCTTGTGAACCTGTCATCCGGATTCTCAAAGACAAGTTTATGGAATTACTTCTAAAAGCCTTGAATTTTTTTAGTACAAATACAAACAGTGGTCAAGAATCAAGATCAACCTACGAGGGCATTGTATATTATCATATATGTATGTATATATATATATATTCATTCGGTAAGTCATATCATCACTATACTAAACTTAGAGCTTTGTTATTACAATAGAATGCTCCAGAATCAATTTTATGTTAGCATATTTGGTTAAGCTTTTCAGATGTTTGAAATCAATTTTCTTTCTTAAATTCCGATAAAATCACATTATTATTATTATTTTTTTTTTGCCATAGTTTTTTTTTTTATATTAAAAGGTAATTTTTCTATACACAACTCCAACTAGTGAAATTAATCCTTAATAATGTTTTCAAACATAAATAAGTTTGCCTGTAAATCAATTCTATCAAAATAAAATATCAATAATTAATTAAATTCAAAATCAATTATTTCACTGTTATATCAAATATAAATGTACTTGATATTAATCAAACTATGCAATGTGTCAGCTGAATGAATAATATAACTGAATGCATATACCAACCAACAAGCAAAGAATACCTTTTATTAAGCCAAATTTGAATGTACAATCCTTCTATTGCTGTGTTGTTTTGAACACCATATGACCAGAGTTATCTGTATCAAACAACCGCTCTACAAATTCATTCCAACTTTGTGTTTGTTTCTTATGAGACAAGCCAATATCTTCACCGCTTGATTTTCCTGAATGCTCGCCTACATCCATTTCATGGAAAGTTCCATATGAAGAAGGCGAGTATGCTTGAGGAATATCCAAAGCAACTGCCCTTCCAAGTGCTGCTCGGTACTCCTGGGTGTGTTCCTGAGCTAGAGACTCCTGCCGCTCCATTTTCTGCCTTGCCGGGATCTCCATAAGCCGGTCTTTTTCAAGCATTAACTGATTCACGAAATGTGATAATAATTTTAATGCATGTAGACATAATGGAGATAGTACATAACGAGAAATATTAATGTGCATTAGATATGTAAATAGAAAATGCCATTTATTAATCACTGATAATCACGACAAAAATCTTAAGTAATGGTATGAGAATCAAGTTATCTGCAGACCAGCTTACCAAAGGTTGGAGAAAAGAACAAGAAGCATCAGCATATTTCAAGAACAACTTTGTCGAAATATTTGAAAGTATTTTCTGGAATTCCTTCTGACCAATGGCCATGTCCTACAGGACTAGGATGCCTATAGCATCATCAAGAACTAGGAAGTAACTATGACTAAGTCCCTGAGCAACAACCATGATAATTCTATAGATTATATGGGGTATGTTGAGAAAAGTAATTAGGGTTTGGAGAAAAGGAAAAAGTAGGGAAGCTGGGGAGAGTTGGAGAGACAACTCTACTATATTAAATTAATAAAATGACTGAATTCTACGTAAGACTTAATAATAGTGCTTTGTTTATTTATACAGAGTTCCTATCCTTAACTTTGTGTGCAGCACAAGTAAGCCCATAATTACTAATATTATTGTCTAATACTCCCCTTAAGCTAAAGCTTATTTGTGCTAAGTTCAAACTTATTACATAAATTTTAACTCTAAAAACAAAACACAATAAAAATTACTACAAAGAAAACTTGAACTTTAAACTCCATGGACGACTTGCAACAAACATAGCATGTAAATAACTCCCCTTGAACCAAATATCACAAACCCTAAAAACAATGCTAAAACCTTGATAGATACAACTCCTAGAAGTTTTTACCCTGATTGCTCCCTCGATTTTCTTCTAGTTGTTCTCTTTGACACAATCAATGCAGCTTTTAGAAGTTTTCTGCTAGTTTTCCCTGAGCTGCTCTATGAACTTCTTAGCTAGTCCTCAAAATCACCAACACTTAAGGTTAAAATTATGCAAAAACTATCAATACTACCACAAACTATGTTACTCTCAAGTTGTATTCATTAAAGCCAATTCCAAGATATTAAAGCAAGTCATGTAGCCAAATTAGTTGTCCCAACCACTTCATATTGAAGATAACCTCATCAAGTTAGGTCTGTACAAACAACAGTCATGCGAAATAGTGCTCCAAATTACATGAAGACACCAAAATTTGCCAAACAGTACTCCAAATCACATGAAGATACCAAAAATCACAAAACTACTCAAATGTTCATAGCACCAAATTTATTCCAAACACTTCAAAATTTAACCAAATAACTGAAAATTACAGCAAAAGAAGTCTATCTAGAGCCAAAACCATATAATACAATCCAAAAATAGCACAAAATCAACAAATTTGAATTACCTAGGAGTGAACCTCACTAGACCATGTTTCGAACTATATCAAACCAGCAAAAAAAGCAACTATACGCTCCAGATCAGTAACACCATCAAAAACCACCGCTAATCACCCAAAAATCACCAGTGCTACTGTCTGCAGCAACACCAACTAGCAACCATCCCTTTTGCTTCAACTCTTCAAATTGAACAACCTAGCGGCTTGCTCATTGAACCGGACTGATGCCAACAATACACACTTTAACACAGCAAATCCAAACCCGTTTCAGTTGTTACTGGGCCTGTCTCTTCTCCAGTGGGTCATAGGACACCGGACAAATCTCCTTACATTACCATTGATCAAAACTTGCAGCCACCTCTATGCTGCATAACTAAATTATTAAATGGTAACTAAAAAATAAGTAAACCTAAAAAAAAAATCTACTAAAACAGCAATTCAATTCTGAACTATATTTTTTCCCTTTTTTTTTCATCAAAACTCAAATACTCTTTTTTTTCACCAAAATTCAAATACTAAACATCAAAATAAAAGAGACAGAAACCTAAAAAATATACTACAATGGAACTCTGGACTAATTATTTATTTATTTATTTATAACAAAACCCAAATACTCTTGTTGTTTCTTTTCTTTTTTTCATCAAAACTCAAATACTCTTATTTTTCTTTTATTTTTTTTCACCAAAATTCAAATATTAAAATCAAAATGAAAGAGACAAAAACCTAAAAAATCAACTAGAATGGAAACTCTGGACTAATTATTTATTTATTTATTTTTAACAAAACCCAAATATTGGGCAACACAAAAAATAGAAATAGAAAACCTAAAATTATTTACAATGGAACACAACCTTTTTTTTTTTTAAGTTGTCAGAAGCAGTAGAACCCACTAGACCTCAAGGTGGTTGATACTATTCTAATCCCGGGTTGAGAAAAGTAATTAGGGTTTGAAGAAAAGGAAAAAGTAGAAAAGCTAGTGAGTTGGAGAGAAAACTCTACTATATTATAGAATCAATAAGACAACTGAATTCTACATAAGACTTAACCTTAGTGCACTATTTATACAGAGTTCCTACCCCTAACTTTGTGTGCTCTACAAATAGGCCCATAATATAACCTAATGATCTAATTACTAATATTCCTCTATACATTTAATTAAGAAACTAAAAATTCAGGTTGAACATTAGCACTACAGAAATAGCATCTTCTGATGCATATTGCAATTCTCAAAATAACAAAAGCGAGAAAAGTCTAAGTAACATTTAGAGTTACTTTTCAATAAATCTACACTTCACTAAAGTAAATTCCAATGCTATGACAAACTCACTGAAGATGAAGTTCAGGGATCAAAAAAGTAAGCCCTAAAGTGCAGGTGGCTGAGAACTCAAAAGCCTTGTTAGTAGTTCATATGCACAATTTTAAAAAGCTAGTGGCTTACAGCAAGAGCTATTTGGGCTTCTCTCTCTATCCAAATGATGGAATGGTCAGAAGTGGCATTGCAAGAAAGAACTATAT
>JANHAO010010127.1:0-17882 GCA_026873985.1 Saraca asoca
AACACTAACTATTCTCTCTATACAAAATAGGAGAAACTAAAGGAATGAAATATATTGAATCAAATGGATTCAGATATGAGATTTTGGGATAATTATTCTGAAGCCAGGAGGTCTCCTTTTATAGGAGAAATTCGCCACTATTCCTTTGCTGGCTGGTTGCAATTTTTAACTCAAGCAGCAGTCTTCTTTGAAAGGCTGGAAGGCAGCCTTCTGGAAGCTGCTTTCTTTGACAGTTCATAAGACTAACTTGTGAGAAGGTGTTATTTATGAAAATGAAAAAAAAAATATTAGTATATTTAGATTGAATTTTAAAAAACGTAAATGTAATTTGCCCCATAAAAAATAAAGACACACCGTGGTCCATGAAAAATTAACAATTTAGATTACCAGATAATTTTTTACCATTACTTTTTAGACTTTTTAGTAATATAGTAGCAATTATTTTTACTTATTAGACTTTATTTAATTGCATAATTCTACGAGGACTTCAAATTCTTAAAAGATTGAGCGTTTTAGTTGTTCGTTGGAGCACTAATTTTGCTTTGAGATTTGAGTTATCCATTTTACATTTTTACTTTGAGATTTAAAGATAAATGATTTAATAGTGAAAGCATTCAAGCTCTTAAAAATTTGGACTTCTTACAGAATTGTCTTTTTAGATTTAAATTTTATCTATCATCAATATAAATCAATTTTACACAAATATTTATTTATATGTTATTATATTATTAAAAAATTATTAAAATTCTCTTATTGTTAATAAAAATTTATAATTATTATTTTTTATAACACAATATGTTTCTATTTCCAGATAATATAAAAGATTTTACACGAGGTATAGATAAAATTTAAACTCCTTTTTTTATTATCTCATGTACAAATTCAAGACGCGATTGCATGTTAAAGAATCTAGTTGGGACATTGTGATTTAAGTTGTCCTCAAATTGAACCAAATCAAAGGAAAATTTTGTTGGATGATTTTTCCACTTAAATTGATAAATTTCATATCAAAAGCTAATTACAAACATTTGACAATGAAATGCGAATTTTTTAAAGTCTGAAAGCTATAGTTTATAATCTTGTACTTCACCAATTCACAAACATCGGATGCGGATTGTCTGCTGCGCAGCAGGGCATGGTGCACAGCGCAGCCAAAACGCGTGCATTTCGGCTGTTTTCTTTTTTTTTTTAATCAAATTTTTAAGAAAAATAAAAAAAAAATTAGGCAATATAAAAAAATAAAAAAAATCTATGAAAAATAAAAAAATAAAAAGAGAAGAAAAAAATTAGGGGAGATCTGAAAAATGAAAAAAAATTTCAAGAAAAAAAAAAGAAAAACGAAGAGAAAATTTAGGAAAAATATGGAAAAATGAAATAATATTCCAAGAAAAATAAAAAAGAAAAAAATTAGGGAATATAAAAAAAATAAAGAAAAATTAGGGAAGATCTGAAAAAATGAAAAGAAATTTTTAAGAAAAATAGAAAAACAGAAAAAATTAAGAGAAGTTATAAAAAAATAAAAAAATTTCAAGAAAAATAAAAAATGGGGCCCTTTATGCAATGTAAAAAATTAAAAATATATAATTTATGAAATTTTTATCTTAGATGATATGAAAAGGGATTCCTTTTAGCAGAAATCACGAGTTAATGGGAAAAATTTAAAATATTTTGGATTTAAATATGAGATAATTGAAAATGTAAAATTTTACATTTTCAATTTCAAAATATTTCAAATTATATAAATATTTCTTAATTAAATTTTATATTTTTTATATCTCATATTCAATTTTAAAGTATTTTAAGTTTTTCCCATTAACTCATGATTTCTATTAAAAATTATCCCTTCATATCATTTGAGATAAAAGTTCATGACATGTTATTTTTATATTTTTAAATAAAATTATAATACATTCAAAATTAGACATATACTCGTCATACCCTTATTAGAAATTGTGAGATTCACAATAAATTCTATTTTTTTTCAAAAATTATATTTTTAAATTTCATAATTTTTTTTATTTTTTATTTTTCTTAAAAAAAATTCTCATTTTTTCAGAACTTCTCTTAATTTTTTTCTGTTCTTTCTTCCTCTTTCTTTTTTTTCTAATTTTCTTGAAAATTTCTTTTCATTTTTTCAAATCTTCCCTATTTTTCTTGGAATTTTTTCATTTTTTATATTTCTTAAATTTTTTTATTTTTCTTGGAATATTTTTTTCATTTTTCTAAATTTTTTCTTGAAATTTTTTTATTTTTTCAGATCTTTCCTAATTTTTTTCTTCTTTTTTTATTTTTTTGAAAAAAAAATTCATTTTTTTATTTTTCATGAATTTTTTTATTTTTTATATTATCTTAATTTTTTCTTTTTTTATTTTTCTTAGAAATTTGATTTAAAAAAAGAAAGAAAACAGCCGAAACACATACGCTGCGCAGTAGAGAATCCGCGTCCTCTTATGATTCACAATTTCATTCTCCAATATTGACTTCTCAAACACCACAACAACTTACTTGTTCCTTTTTTACTTGTCTGCATCTATCTCAAATCTTTCAACATATACAGTGATTGCATTAAGCAAACCTTGGACCAAGAGCTGATTAATCACTAAACGGAAGTATTTGGGAGAGCGTGAAGGGACGTTTTGGGTGAAATGGTTTTCTGAAATACGAAAAGATAATAAGAGTGTGTAAACATGAAATCTTATACAAAAATGTCACCATATTAATATAAAAATAATATTTCATTATGCCATATATTTTAACTAAACTCGGATTTAAATTGATATTAAAAAATTTTAAGAGACTAGATTATTACAAATCAAATTAGTGAGGGAGGTATTTAATCATTTGCCACCGCAAGGGGTTTGCATTGTTATTATGAATTCAAATCACACCATCATTTTGAGAAATTTTAGGGATTAGTAATATAATTAAAATTTTAATTTCTTTATTAAATATTTGATTTATATATAATGACATTGTTATCCTTATATAATTTCAATAAACTTCCTCCCATTTAAAACTCTTCCTATACTTAAGATTTCAGAAAATATTACTCATTAAAAATAAAAAAATATTTCTATTTATTTTTTCTTTTCTCGCCTTACAAGACTCCCACCACCTTAATCCATCATCACCTACTATTATTGATCGCTACCTATCATCATCTTTTGTCGTTGATCATTATCTATCACTACTATCACTATTAACTATCGTCTACCACTACTACTATCATTAACCATTAGACACTATCACCTTCCACTATTGATCATCTTCTATTATCACTATCATTGTTGACCAATATTCATCATCATCTATTGTCTATTGCTATTGACCACTACCTACTACCACCTATAACTGCTAACTACTGCCGACTACCTTTTATAATCATTGACCACCGTTTACCATCACAATCACTATTAATCATCATCTATTATTAGCTACATTGACCATTACATACTATCACTTATCGCTATTAGCTACTACCCATCAACACTTATTGGCAATGATCACTGTCTACCATCTCTTACCACCTTTGACCATCATCCACTACCACTTATCATCGTTGACCGTTATCTACCATTACATATTATCATTGACTATCATCCATCATTGTTGATCACCACCTAACATTATAATAGCAAAAAGAATTATAAATAGTGTGATTCTATTATCTTATTAAATCAAATAAATTAAAAAATAATAATTATCATTTTCTTTATTCTCTTGTGTGATTCCATTTTTCTATTTCTAAATATTGAATAAAATGTCTTCCTAAGTGTTTTGAGTTGTGGATAATCTTATGAATTGCAAAAAAAAAAAATCACAATAAAATATATGTACAGAGATATATACAATCTTGTAGATTTCATACAAGTTGCAAGATTCACATTTTATCGAAAGAGTTATAAAATAGTTCAAATAGAGTTAAAAAAATTTTAATAGAGCTTATTTTGATCACTTCTTAATAGTTTTTGTCATAAACTTTATATAAATATTATAATATTTGTGTCCTTTATACCAAAAAAAAAAAAAGAAAATACATATAATGTCTCTAATGCGAACACAAGTCTGACATATGGCCGAACTGCTATTATATTTTATGTTTCCATAATAAAGATACAATTGTGGATCTATAATAATAATAATAATAATAATAATAATAATAATAATAATAATAATAATTATTATTATTATTATTATTATTATTATTATCATTATTATTATTATTATTATTATTTTGTAACTTTATTGTGAATTTTTCCTAAAAAGATAAAATTTTTAGATAAAATTTTAAGATAGTTAAAAAAAAAGGCTAAACATGAATATTATTTTATGAGTAAATTAACAATTCAGTCCAATACAAAATCTGAATTTGATTCTTAAAAAATTTTTACTATTATTTTAATATAAATATATTGAAAAATGACTATCAAATATTAAAGTTGAAATCAACAATCTAAAATTTGATGTAGAAATTGAATTTAATTTTTAAATATCATATAACTAAATATTACTGTCACCATAAAAAAAATTGTTTTAAACCCTAAAATCTAACATTATATTTCCTTTTTTTTTTTTCACAATCTTTCTCAAGACACTTGAAATAACAAAGATGTTGGTCTATTTTGAGAGTTGTCATAACAAGAGTGAAAGATTAGTACATACGGTAAATCTAACATACAATTAACAAGTCAAATAAACATATAATAATGTTACATGTATGAATTCTATATATTCTAATTTTCCTTGATTGAGAAAAGAATAATTTTAAATCATATTTAAAAACATTTGGACTGAATTTGAGGATAAAATTTTTTTAAGGGTCAAATTGAAATACCGGATTTATTCTTATTTTGTTTGTACGTCAATCAATCAAAACTATCTCTCATTAGCTTTAAAACAAGTGCCTTTACAGGTTTTCAAATATCGTACCCAAGTCTTTCGTGTGAGAATTACCAGACAATACCGTGCCTTTGAATTTGCTGAGAATGATTCATAGACTTCTCAGCGTTCTCATTCTGTTCGGAGAAGAATGGATCCAGAAACATTGTATTTGTTGGACTCTATATTTCACATGTAATCCCATCATACCTAAATAGAGGAAACGTCCGTACTAGCTTCACTTATTTTTCAACTTGGTCTACTTTAGAATGCGGTCGGTATGAAATGAGAGGGCAAAGTTGAAAGATCAACCTAACCTTACGTTTGGATGGGTGGAAAATTGGTAGGAAGAAAAGAATAAAGAAAGAAAATTTTAAAAGTTAGTTGGAAGAAAGAATCAAAGATAGAGTCCACATGTTTTTCTTTCAAAGCAAATGAGGAAATTTTTTTTAAATTTCATAATTTTCTTGCGTTATCATAACTATCTATACTGTTATGTATTTTGTAGTTTTTGAAAAAAAAATTATAATTCTGACAATTAGTTTATCAAAAATTGTAACATTTTTAAATAAAAATTTGAAATTTTTCAAAAAGAAAATTCATGCAGTTTTGATTGACGAAGTTATAATATTTTTATGTGTTTGTTTCATATAATGATCATAAAAATTGTAACTTCTGTGAAAAATTTGTAATTTTTTTCATTTTTTTGTTAGACTTTACAACATTTATCTTAAAATTTAAAAAAAAATGTAAAATAGCATACCTATGATGGATATGAATTTCGTAGTTTAAAGTTTTCTGTATGTCAATTTGGAAAAATTTATATTAATGATTTGTTTTGTATTTAAATGGTAGCCTTTTGAAAAAAAAAAAAGATTATGGGATCAGCATATAAAGAATGGTTTCAACCTTTGACAATCTCCTAAGGAATTCTTATCCATTTCCATTTTAGTTTGTGAAGGTTAGGGTTGAGAAAAAAATTCAAATCGCATTAATCAAATTAAATTGAAATTAAGTAGTTAAAATTTAAACACAAATTTGAAATAAATGAATTTTTTTATAAAATTAATTTATAATTAAGAATAGTTTAAAAATATTCCAATTATTTCTATTAGAGTCCACCCGAAATTTTATCTAAAGTCAAATAAAGCATTTATTTATTATTATGTTTTCTTATTGTTTAAAGTTAAAGCCTAACAAAACCTATATTTATTATAGTGCACTATACTACTAATTGTTTATATACTATGAAATTATATAATAATTATTATTGTGTAATAGATTTTTATTAATTGATGTCTACTTAATAAATAATATGTATAATATAGTACATAATTTTTATTAATTTATTTTTCATTTGTGTGAAACTCTGTGTTATATATGAGTCATAACAATTATAAGAGAGTTTACATTAAATTTTGAAATTCAAGTTATATTTTTGTAATTACTAGTATTATCTTTTAATAATATTAATAAAAAAAATTTCAATAAATCCAAACTAATATTATTTAAGTAGTTAAAATCAATTCTAAAATTTGAATCGATTAATTTTTGAGTCAATTAAAATATAAATTAAAAAATTTGTTCAATTAAAAAAATTTACATAAATCACTTCTAATCCAATAGCATCTGGCTCAGTGTATGTTAGTATTTTCAACAAAATGAACAGCAGAAGTACCAAAGGGGGCAAATCAACAGATTTACAGAACAACTACCAATCTCAATTCAATTGTCAATCTAATTAACGAAGGATGAATAACCACTGCTTTAAACTTTAAAAATTAAGCTTATTCCTTCTGGGACTTAAATCCAATGCTTTAAATGTTAAGAAAATTTTCATCTATTTTTGCTGAGATTTAAATTTAATTATATTTATATTTTTTATTTTTATAAATATATATTTACTTTTTTATTTTTCAGATTTTTTTTTTTTACAAAATTATTAGGCAAACCAATAACATTTGATGGGTTTGATTTGGTCTTGTTTGAATACCCTTTTTCAGTAGCCAAACCGATTTGGTTGGTTTATTGGGCGGAGCCATTTTTTTAGAATTATTATAAAATAATAACTTTACTAGTATTATAATGCTTTATGCCTACATGACAAATTAAATGACGTGAATAATAAAGTAACATGTAAACTTAAGTAATTAACAATTAATAAATTATTATAGTCCATTCATCAAATTCAAATATAAAATTCTTAAAACCATTCTTTTAGGTATTGGTGCAAATGAGAATGAAAGAGTAAAGGATAAGAGAGAGGTCAGAGACTAGAGATAGTCTCCGCCTAGGCCTTTGAAAATGACCATTATGCATCTATCCTTGAAACATTTCCTTAATAGTCGACAAAGTGGCAGAGTCTTATGGGTCCTCTGATTTCGTTTTTATATTTAGACTTTAAAATTTAATTTAATTTATAATTAATTTAAAAATTTTAATTTTTAATTATTTAATATAATAAACGTGATCAATTTATGCAATTATATTATTATTATAGAAAAATAAAAAAAGTATAACCAAATCATAAAACTTATTAAAAGAATTAAGTAATATAATTTTAATCATGTATATTTTTTATTTAAATAAATGTAATTTCATAATATCTCTATAATATTTCTTTCAAATTACAATTTTTTCTTGTAAAATGACTGTTTTAATGATAAAAACACTCAACCTTCTAAAAGATAAAATTTCTCTCAGAATTGCCGGTGACGGTAACGCTGTTTACACCATTTCCTAATGGAGTGCCATCACGAGGAAAAAAAAAAAAGAAAAGTAACAATTTTAGTCACGTAAAAAAAAAACTGAAATAAAAAATGAGAAGAGAAACAGCAAATGAACAAATTGACGAATAAACAACTTTTAGAATTGGGCCTCTGACTTTACCCACAATTAGTGTATTAGACTAAGCACACATTATTTATGGGTTTAAGCCCATGATCCCTCAGCATGGCTTACCCTGCCTGAGACCAATGCAATTTTGTCTCGTTGTCGATCAATTTTAGGGGATTCGGATCCGTTAATTTTTATAGAAAATAGACAGTAGCAATTTGTTAGAGAAAAAAATAAAATTATATAAAAGTTCACAATTTTTATCCATGTTCCACAATTTAAATATAAAAGAATTTATATTTTTTTCTCTAAAATACTGTCTATTTTCAATAAAAACTGGGGTATCCAAATCTAATTTTTAGGATGCTTACTTTTATCTTCGAGTGTTCGCATGTTTTCATCCAAATTGCCTTGTCATTTTACAAGGAAATTACAAAGACCTGGCATTTCGAAGGTTCTCATAAAAGGTTATATGTCCGAAACACTCACAAGGTATTAAAAAAAAAAAAATACTTAGGCTCTAATTTTAATATTAAGTATAATAAAAAATTAATATATGATTTACACTATTAATACTTTGATCACTTGTATTAATTATCCGTCCAAATATAATGAATTTATTATATTCCACTCACATGCTACTTAAATAATTTTAATTTGACCATGAATGCATCCATTCTTCCTAATTTTTTTTTCTTGCCTAAAATCTTAGTTATTATTGATTTTGTAGAGTTTTAGATTCAAACAAAATAGAAAATTTAGAATAAACATGAGTCTAATTTGGATCAAATTATGACTATTTAAAGAGTATATGACTATTATATGACAAAATATATTATATTTGAATGAAAAATTAATATAAATAATTAAAGTATTAATGGTGTAAATCACAAGTCATCTATTTGCAATATTTTAAATATTGAATAGATAAATTAAAATGAAAATCATACAAAAAATGGGTAAAATTTATTTTTCTAATAAAAAAATTGATATTCTTAGTAATACGGTAACACCTAATGTTGTTTTAAAGTTTTTCTTTTTCAGTATCTTAGATTCGAATCCTAAATATTACGTATATTAAATGATTTACTACTTGTATTATTATAATGGAAAAAAAATGAAAAGAAAAAGAAACCCCTCGTGAGATAATATGTAAGCATTTATGAGGATTATTTTTATGTGATTTGAAACTAAAGTTAAACAGTGGAGAGATTAAGTGGAATTTATAAGTTTTCCAAAAGCATTTTCACCTCAGGGAAGTTGGAGAAATAATTTCCGAGGAAATGACATCTAATTGTGGTACAAACAGAAAAGAAATAAAGATCACAGAATCATATAAATCATAATATTGCTAGTGTAGTAATGTAATTTTCTTTCCTTGCTATTATGGAAAACACGTGAAGAAAATGTTACAATTTACAGCACAATTAAGCAATATTATGAAAACAAAAAAAAAAAGGAAAAATTGAACAATATTAACAACCTAAAAACTCACATAATCGCGTGAAAAAAATGGTATTTTACTTTTCATAAATAAGAAGACATGTGAATTTATTATCATATTAACCATAATTTCAGAAAATTGAAGAGAATAATTTTTTTTCTTAATTGATTAAAAAAGTGAATTAGCTGTAAGATTTTTAATAATTAATAGTGAAGTTATGGGCCAAGCCCATTTACTATGGGTTAAGTTATGGGTTTTATTCACTTTGGGTCAGCACATTCAAGTAGTATTTGCTGGAGCTACCAAGCCCCATTTGTTCACAACTACAATTTGGACTTTCCCAAGTCCTCCTTTGTTCGGGCCAACATTTTCAAGTCTTTATATTGTTTGTGCTTGCTTCGATTTCCTTTTCTTAAAAAAAAAAAAAAACCACTTTACATTATTAAAATTTTCTACCTAATAAAGTACGCCGTCAAGGATCAAAAACCTCCAAATTACTTTCTTGTACCTTAAAAATGCTACAAATTACTCTTAACATTTGAAAAATAGTGAAAACATTAAGTAGTAACTAATTTTATCCATTAACCAACATATGTATTGCACAAACTAAATTAAAAGTTTTATTTCCTCTTATAAGGTATCAATTCATTATTTCTTCATCAAAATATGAATTATATGATCTGTGTTCAGAGAAGAATTGAAATCAATAAGATATTTAGTGCACAATTCTTGTCTCGTAGAAAAGAAATAAAACATAATAAAATTAATGGAAAAAAAAAAGCAAGTGCAACTTATGTGATAAGTTATATTTATAGTTAATTGCTAATTAATGTTTTCACTTTTTTTTTTCAAATTTTAGGATGTAATTTGTGTTTAAATATATAATTTATATGTTTAAAAGATTAAGGAATAATTCATTAGTTTGTTAAAATTTTAAATATATAAAGTGTATTTTTTTCCAAATTGGGCGTGGAGTTCTCCTCCTATCAACTAAAAGGGGCCCTTTGTAGTGTAGGGTAACAAAAAAAAAAACCATCAAGGGAAAACCCTTTTTATATTTTCTCTCTTTTATGGGCCAAAAGCCCAATTGTAATAGGCCACCTGAACTCTGTCCAATTCAAAATATGCCAATCAATAACTATTTTAAAATTCATATAGTGAATGATCTAGCAACAATTTTAGGCATTGTGTTTATTTCAATTTATGAGGATTATGTTTTGATACTAAGATTACTAATGAGAAGATATTGGTGCAGAGGCTATTTAATTTAAGTAGTGTGCACATTAAAGAAAATAATTAGTGTGCTTATATGAATATTACTCTTAATATCAGGCCAATACCCTTATATGTAATGATATATCTAGATTAGAATCTTCAAGTATGCTCTATAAATAATGTTAAATGTACAGTGAAGCTATCTAAAAATATCAAAATGATTTAATTTGTTTTTAAATTAATAATTCAAATTAAAAAACATAAAACGTTCCAATTTGTTATAATGAACTTAGTCTATTGTGTTTTTTTCCATTTTTTTTTGTTTTTTTACATTCCAATGTGTCATTTCTTTTAGTAATTAAAATTAAGATTATTATATGCCTTTTATGAATTAAAACATGAAACTTAAATTACTATAAATATCATATTTTGAATTTTGTCAAAATTATAAAACCAAAAAAACATATATATACACCAAAAACCATTTACGCAAACAAATATAAAATCAAATAAAAAAGTAATATGGATAATTTAAGCCATATATACCGAATATATCTATAAATTATTTAACAAAAAATTGTATGTGCCAATAATTTGATCTAGATTACTTTCATTTTTATACTAAATTGCAGTTGTTGCTGTCCAGAAAACAGATGAACCACAAAATATTTAACGCTATGGTCCTAACATCAAATTAAAATGTTGGACAGGTGCTTGCTTTATTTCCAGCAAAAAGAAACGCATTAAAAAATATGTAGCATGCCTGAGAACAAGGTTGGATACTTTGATTCTTGTCATGGTGAACAGAACACTTTTCGAATGGTTGAGGTTAGTTGTCTTTCAAAATTTGATGGATTGACAAGATTGATAATATCATAATGTCCTGGACTTTGAAGAGTACCACATGTAGAATTGTCAGAGAAAATATTGATAATTCTAATAATTGAATAATATCACTCCACAAATTGACACGTAATTATATAATTTTTATGAACAATATTTATATTTTTTTTATGATTACGTCCCGTAGGTTAAACTGCAAAAAATAATATCACAATAATTGATTGTAATACAATATTAAAAAAAAAAAAAGAGAAAGATGAATTTGATACAACATACAAGCACGACAACATGTTTCAACATCATCACTAATTGCGTATGACAGAGGACAAGAAAGTATCAAGTATCGGCATCAATGAATTGACAAAATAGAAGAAAATTCATGAATACCTAGGATGCTTTGTATCAAAAGAACAAATAAAAACAAAGATTAAAAAAAAAAAAAAAGACAAGTGATGCTAAGATTTTAAATTTGTATACGCAATTAGTTGATAATATATTTACATTTAGAATTTTTTATTTTGTTCCTCGGTACAATGGAAAGTAAATGAAAATGAAATTGGTGTAAATTGATAATCACCATAATATTCCCTTTAACAGTATCAACTAGGTTAAGTACAACTAGGATTTTTTTTTTTTTTTTTGAAATAGAAAAACTAGTGTTTTTACCTTTTTTTTTTTTTTTTGCAATAATAGAAAGAGATTGATTGATTAATTAATTTGCTTTACTCTTCGCGGATGTTAGGATGGGTTTGCTAAATATCGTGTCAGATACTAAAATAAGCATTTAATATTAAAATAAGATTGGATTATTGCGTTGCTTTTTTTAGTTTTCACTTAGCTTGTAATTAAGTTTTTTTATTTAGATTTTAGAATTAGTACTTATATTTATTTTTTTAATTAGATGCTTTTCTTATTTTTACAGTAGTAAACTCTACATGCGGAAAACATTTTATTGAGATAGTTTAATAGTTGTTGATATAGGATTTTTATATTATTATCTTTGTATTTAAATGACAAATAAGTTAAAAAAAATTATAATATTTTATAAAGATATTCCATTTTTCTCTAAAAATGGTGGGTTAGGTGATTCTTAATTTATAAACCATTCAAAAAATTGTTCACATTTACTAATTACTAATAAAATCTAACAGAAAAATGATAAAAAAATAATCAATTAAAAATATGAATAAGTACAAGAATTTAGTTTAAATTTTTTAATTTATAATATCATAATTAAAAATGCATAGATAAAATACACTATACACCCAAACTATGTTTTAAAATTGACTTATCTACATTAACTTTAAAACCCGACATTTAATCTTTTTGAAATTTTAACTTATCTGATAGTATTAATTAACTATTAATCAAAATAGAATTGACAGAATTTTGATCACTTTTTTCATTATGCTTGCTTTTTATATTAGTTAAATCATCTACTCGCGTTACTAACATAATTTTTAATTAAAATTTATAATTTATTTCAAATTTTGACAAACAATTTTCATACGAAGAATGGTGGAATTCTTCTAGTAAGAGAGTAAATTAATTTTAATTTGTCTTTTTATTGTTGTTCATGTTTTGTTTCATATGAAACTTAGAAGTTAAATTATATCCTCTCTAATGCAGCTTTTATAAATTTTTTTAATTTCTTTAATAGTGTTTTTCTTACATTTTTTACAAGTTTTTTTTATTAGATATGAATAGAAAGAGTTAAATTATTAACTTATCAGTTGTAAAAGGTATATTAAAATAGACGTGAAATCGAGAAGAGAATTTATGAAAAACAAAACTCTATTAAAACCAGGGTAAATTACTCCAATTTTCATGAAGTTAAGGCCTAATTACACACATCCCTTAAGAAATTTGTCTAACCTCCCTTGATTGTGCCATTGAAATCGCACTCCCCTCTCTTGCCGTTAACCTTCCATCTCAGTATTAAAATTCTGTCACTTTTTTGCAGGACCCACAGATACAATGTGGGGCCATTCTATTTTAAAAATTGATTCTCTATTTTGGAGCATATTTTCCCTTTGGAGGCTAAAGCCAATAGAAGGCAAAGTTTTAAGTGAAATTATTTTTCTAATATATTATATTATAATTTATATTTAGATGGCTTATTGTTCCATTTTTATAAAAATCGTTAATCAATTATTTCAAGTTGTTAAATTATATCATATAAATAATTTTTTTTCATATTTCTAAATTGTTAATTTCTTACTATATATATAATTAGCTGAATTTATCAATAATTTATTTTCATGAATATATGTGTTTTGAAAAAAAAATACTAAGACTAAATATAATATCGTAAGAAAAATTTGAAAAACTGAAAAATCCTAAAATTTTAATTTACTATTAAATTCAAGAATAAAATATTTTTTTGAGATTTAGTAGAAAAAGAACCAACCTTAAAAATTATAAATCACATGTTATATGTATATATAATAATTTATGAATCTTATTATATAAGATATTAAATAATTGATAACTTCATAGAATAATGATAGAAGAGTAAAAAAAGATTGAAATAAATCTAAAATTAAGTTATGATATAAAAAAAATTTAGTTTAGGTAAAACAATGATGGTGAAATGAATTATAAAAAGTAAGAATTGTGTAAAATATAAAAAGAAGAAATATTTTGACCAAGGGAAATTTTTATTTAAAAAAAGAATAATACTTATTATAACTGTTATAATTAATTATAAAAGAAAGATATATATATTAATTCATATTTAAAACGCATAAAAATTAGTTTTTAGTTAAAAAGTATTATTCTAATTTGGTTTTGATTTGAAAAAATTATATTAAATATTTAATAAAAATTAAATAATATTGATTTCCACATATTAAAAAAAACATCACCATAATTAAATTAAATGTCCAAGAACCCTTCTTGATTTATTGGGTTTACGGTTGAAAGGGTTAATAACAATAGTAATACTCAATTTCCTATATATATAACATGTCTATTTATTAATACATTCCCCTAAATTGGAGCGCCACTGATTTCAGTTCATACAATATTAAAGAGAGTTATTGAACTAGCCTTTGAAGTTGGACGTCTTCTAATTTCGTACGGATTGAGAGGGGGCAACGCAAATCTATCTCTAAACATGACTACTTATATTTTTTTTTTCTATTTTCTAGTGAAAAAATTAAAAAAATTATCTCATTGTTCCACAATTTTTTAAATATTGATAAAATATATAAACTATTTTATTATTTACTTTTATAAAATCCGTAAATTATGATGATTTATTAGTTGATTTAAGATTTTGTCTTCATTCATTAGATACAAGATGCGATTTTTTTTTTTTTTTTGTTTACGTGAGTTACCGGTAAAGAAGTAAATTGTTATGTTATTAATGTTTAATCTAATATATTAATTTTTTTTATTATATACTATTTCTATTTTAGATATATTGTGTATAATATTTATTATCAAAAATATTTTTAATAATACAATTTTAAAATATTATAAGTTTTTAATTTTTAATTTTTATTATTGACCCACCACTGTATAAGTCTTGATTCCATCACTGTTTATAATAGCATACAAGAGTAATCGAAGAAGAGAAATGAGGTGATGAGCTTTGGGATAAAAGTTATACTATTAAAATGTATAAGACGTAGCTCTGTAGTTCGGTAAGCAAGCAATTTAAGGGGTAAACTAGACATTTTCTTTATTAAACTAATGTTATCTACCTCCCTTGATTACAGGGGATGTTACGTGAATTTTTGAAAGATTATGTGTAATTAGGTCTAACATTAGGAAAAGAAAAGTAATTTATTCTTAAAAATAATATTAGAAATAACGATTTCATTTTAATTAAAATTTTAGAAAGATCAAGTGTGAAATTTTAAAATTTGCAAGGATAAATTGATGTTAAAATATAATTTAAATGAGTACAGTCTATTTTATTCATTAAA
Source organism: Saraca asoca (assembly GCA_026873985.1). Classification (NCBI taxonomy): domain Eukaryota; kingdom Viridiplantae; phylum Streptophyta; class Magnoliopsida; order Fabales; family Fabaceae; genus Saraca; species Saraca asoca. Next base: position 15,151 of record JANHAO010010127.1, read on the forward strand.
AATTAAATAAAATTATGAGAATAGTAAAATAATTTATTTTAAAAATAAGTAAATGCTGCCAATAAACATCATAACAGACACTGATCAGCTATAAAAAGATTGGTATAAATTAATCTTTCAACGGCTTTCAAATTGAAGTTTAAAAGAGCTTTGTGGGGAAGCTCCAAGAATTAGTATTCTAACAATATCAATGTCATTGTATTCTTAAATTAAATTTTATATATATATATATATATATATTTAAGGATCAATGATGGTGTAGATATGTTATTATTGTTAAGTACAGAGGAATTCCAGTGAAAATAAATAACTACCGACGTAAAAATGATTAACAGCGGATCTAAGAGATTTGGACCTGTCAACATGAGGAGTTATAGGATTTTCATCCTGTTACCTTAGGCACTTGAGCCACGGTGGCTTATAAATTTTGTATGTTTTATAAATGTTAATAGAAGTTTTAGACTCTATAATTTTACTAAATTTATAATTTAATTTTTATAATTTAATTTTATGTAATTATGTTTTAAAATCTAGAAATAATTTATAATTAAGTTTTATTATCAACTTATATTAAATTCAAGTATTATAATAATCTTGAATTCAGTTGGAATTCATTTTTTTAATTTCTTTATTATTTTTTATTAATAATTTAAAAAATAATATTTTAATTCTTATTAATATGAAAATTCATTTTTTTTCTCCCAAAAATAATGAAAGTAATTTTTTTATATGATTATTAAAAGTTAATAAATAAATTTTGATGAAATAAATATAGCAAGCCAATAAAAATAAAATGTCAATATATAATTACACATGACTCTATTAGTTAGATTTAATATCATTTAATAATTTAATTATAAATAATTTTAAACATGAAGATGTAATTACACACAATAAAACTATAAAGATTAAATTATAAATTTTGTAAAATTATAGGAATTAAACCTCTCTTAATCTTTTTTATACGCCTATGCTCTAAGTTTCTAGCTATTAAATTATTTTGCTAAAGTCATTATATATGATATATTGTGCGGAGATTTCGATAGTTTGACAGAGAATTTGGGTTGAAGCCTCCTTAATTGTTGACTTGTATTTGCAGTTTTCTAATGTAGTAACGAGATAATATGAATTTTATAAATTTTATATTCTAATAATTGTTGACTTGTAGATTCATTGAAATTATATATGTTAATTAAGATTTTCTATCATTAATTCAATGAAAATCACCAATTTAAAATTATTTTATTTTAATTTGTATATTTAAGAGATCAAAATAGAATATTATATTTACAGAATAAAATGTAATGAATTTAGATATTATGTTAAAACTGTAATTAAACATTAAATCTAAATACCTTTTCAATCATAATAAAAGCTCCCCATGATTTGCAGGCAATAATCAACTAAAATATTACATTTTTCTACTTTAACTTTTTGGATATTTAGTGCCCTAGCATTTTTCTGAAAAATTCAATGGGCTCCTTTTCTCCTTTTCCTTTCTCGTGGGATTTATATCATCTTGATCATTTTTATCTAGTTAAAGAGTCATATATATAATTTTTCTGTAAATTTATATATATATATATATATATATAAATTCAAGTTTCACTACATATAATATATATATTTCCAATCTTATAGTAATATGACAATAGAAAAAGGAAAAATAGATTTAAATTCATCCCAGTAGAAGTGAAAGTTGTTTACTGTTTGTTTAAATGAGCAATTTTTAAATAGTTTAATTGGAATAACAAGATTCTTTGTATTTCTCTATCCCAAAGGTGACCAAATTCACTTAATTACCTGATAGTGGAGCCTTAATCATATCTATTAATAAACGTTAAATCATGATTTCCCACTAAATTAATACTAACCTATTCTCCTAATCAAACAAAAATACCTTACAGGACTAATCATTTTTTGAGACTTGACCACTGATACCTTGACCTTGAAACTTATTAGCCATAATCACGAACCGTGTGACAATATAATTATTATATTTTATTATATTTACTTCTTTTGGATATTTTTCTTTTAAATGTGAATATGAATCATTATTTTTTGAAATAATAAAGTGTTTCTGGATTTTGTCAGTAATTCCTTGTCTTCATCCGTAACAGATTAATTTATGCTACTCCAATGACTTCATACAAATTTAATATTTCTAGCAAACTCATAATTTTAAATAACATTTCACTGCAAGAATTTTGCAAAATTCTAACGGAATAAATCTGTTGGAATTTTAGATAAAATTCGTTGGAAACGGAAATTCCAACGAATATTCCAACGGATTAGGTCCGTTGGAAAATCCCTAGTTGAAATTTTCAATTCCAACGGATTTTTCACTCCAATGGAAAATCCAATGGATATATACCGTTAAAATATCAATTGGGGATTTGTTGCAGACTCGTAATTCCAATGGGAATTTTCCGTTGGAATAATAATTCCAACGGAATTCACGATCGATATAATCCATTGGAAATTGATTCTAATGGGATATTTTCGTTAGAATTTCTGTTGAAATTTTTTTTTGAAGTTTAAAAAAAATTTTCAATTGGTGAATATCCGTTGAAAGTTCCATTGAAAATTAAAAAAAAATTAATAATATTTTTTTAATTTTATATACTACTTAATTTAATAAAAGAGCACATGAAATAAAAAAAATAACTGTAAACAATAAATAATATGCAATATAAAGAAATGTATATAATAAATAATATTAAAAATTTTAA